>PVKZ01005181.1:0-59216 GCA_004027375.1 Macroglossus sobrinus
AAGGATGAGACATTCTGGAGGCAGAATAATCCGGAGGCTGGTGTAGCCCAGTGTGTGGGAGAGGGTCGGGGTGTCCGCCCGGGTCCCTGGTGGGGGGCTGGGGACGTGGAGCCCGTTACGAGAACCAAAGCCGGGAGAGGTGGTGTTCTGAGGTTCCTGAGTCGGGCGTTGGGACACTTTCAGCAGAAGACGTCTTGTGGTCATCTTGTGTGTAGATTACTTGTAGAAAATCTGTCTTGTAGAAATACTAAGTGGGCACCTGGAAAAAGAGGTAAATGGGCCTCTATTTTATCTATCTATCTATCTATCTATCTATCTATCTATCTATCTATCTATCTATCTATCTATATTCCTCCAAGAGTTAAACAAAATGGTGTGGGAAAGAAAATCTCTCGCTTCTTTTCAACCAGACATTTTATCCCAGGGCCTTAAAAATAGCATCCTCACACCGCCAGCATTTGCAGACGGTTTGGTCTGCTTGGCCAGCATGCCATTCTGGAGTGCTTTGTTTTTCCCCTTGCATGGCGGTCCAGCCACATCTGGGCCCGAGGCCTGCTATGTGGTCCTGAACCAACTCCCTGCACGGGGGCCAACTTCCCCCTGGCCGAAGCCAAGAGAGGCCGCGTCCTCTGGGGCCCCCGCCCGGTCCGCTGCCCTTGGGCGCCCAGCCGCCATTCTCGGACCGACTTCACGGGGCCCGAGCGGGGCGTGTTGCAGCCCTGGCTGCCTCCTGGACGGCCTCAGACTAAACCGGAGCCTCTGGATAGCCTCAAATATTGTCCCTTCTGTGCCTCCAGGAAGCAGTCAGCCCTGAGGCGTCGCAGGGAGCCCTTCACGTCTGGCAAAATCACTCAGGTTGCTCCCTCCCTATTTTGGGCCTCCGGTTGGATTATCTCTGTTCCTCCAGCCCAAATTCTCAGTATTGATTTTTGCAAAGGATGCCCTCCCTCCCTCTCTCCCTCCCTCCCTTCCCTTCCCTCCTCCTCCTCCCCCCTCTTAGCCCCACGCCCCACACTCCCATGACCCTCTTCTCCGTAAGCAGCCATTCCCGTGCCCTCAGTGGGTGCCGTTTTGCTTGCGCGTGTCCTTGTGAGGTGTGCAGCGTTGTTCTGCATACGTGTGTTTGCCATGGCCGTAGATCGTGTCGTGTCATATATCACACGTGCTTTCTTACTTTCCCCACCAGCACCGTGATGTTGAGACCCGCTCATGTTGCTAGGTAAACATGGTCTTTATTTCAGGGCGTTTTTGTATTATTTAAGGCCATGGTCCCAGGGTGGCTTTTTCAGAGACACTAACAATGAAGGGTTCTTGTTCAAATTCAGGTTCTCATTTAAATCCCAGACTTATTTAATTAAAAAAAAATTGTTTTTTAGCCTAAAGGTGGAATCGGTCTCCTTTTCAGTGGACTGAGCCTCTAGGAGTTGGCCTCGTGCTGTGCCCGGTCCTGCCCCTTGGGAGGAGAGAAGGCTGTAGAATGAGATATGAGACGCATCCTGGGGTCGCCGGCCTTTGGACCCCACGTCCAGAAGACGCAGTGCAGGGATAGTGAGGTGTCCATAGCCCCGATGCACAGAATTCCTGGGGGAGAATGTTGATTTTTATACCCGTGGTGTGATTTTTAAGTCATCGTTTAATCTTGAGAAGACAGAAAAAGATAAAAGGCTCCAGAGGTTCTCCGTAATTGCCTTGGGTTGTTTTCACTGGGGTCCTTCAAATGCGTGTTCTGGTGAACGCGGCTGCAGTGGGCGGGATGGTGAGCGGGAGCCCTGGCCAGCTGGGAAGTCACAGGTTGCTGCTGCCCAGACTCACAGTGGGACCCCGTCTGGGCCTCGCCGCCCAGCTCTAAGGGGACTATACCTGGAATGTGACTTCGTGTCCCTTCCGGCTGGAGGTTCAGGGACGTCTGGTTGGAAGGATGGCGAAGTAAGAGAAGTCGGCCTAGGTTTATATCTCATCTCTGCCACTTTCCATCTGCGTGACTTTAGGCTGGTTACTTAACTTCTCTAAGCCTCCGTTCCTTCAGCTGTAGATGGGGGGGGGGGAATGATAATTATCCCCTCAGGGGCTATTACAGGGATTAGGTGATAATGCACAAGTGGTTAATAAATTAAAGTCACAGTAGTCATAATCTTACTATTATTTTATTAGAAATGGTGACATTTTCTTTCCTAATTCTACCTAATTAGTGTTTGTCCTCAGGGGGACAGATGTATGCATCGTGCCCACCTTTCATAAGACATACGTCTGGGCGAGGCTTTTCTGGGCCTGACTCGGTGGCTTAGAAAGCAGAACTTTCTCGTGGACCAGTCCCCGAGTCCCACCCCGCAGCATCCTTGTGGACCAGTGTGGGGTTTGGTTCTGCCTTCTTTCCTTCTGATGAGGGCGTGGGAGCCCCAAAGGGCAGGAGGGTGGATGGCGGAGGAGCCCTCTTTTCATTCAGACCCTGTCAGAATTCATCAGTGTCCTTGGTGTTTGACAACTTCATGGTCTCCTCTCTGTGACTTGTAACAGGGGGTTCACACAGCCGGGGTTTTCTTTCAGAGGATGTGGAGGATGAATCGATAAGGGAGGAAGTCATTCTCTCTCCAGTCCCATCCGTGCTCAAGCTGCAAATAGCGTCAAAGCCTATTGACCTCTCCGTGGCAAAGGTAGGCGTCGACTTCAAAGTGTAAGTGGATACATCTTGATTTGAATGGGTGTGAACTGGTGTGGTGTGAATTGACGGAGTCTTGATTTTAACGGGTGTAGATGAGGCGATTTTGATCCTTCTGGCCCCATCTATCTCATTATAAACTCTCCGTGATTGTTACCATGGAAATTTGGGCGTGAGGTAGAAAAAAAAAAAAAACCAGAACTAAGGGTCAGGAAAACGGGGACCTAGTCCCGGTGCCTCCATTTCCTCTCCTCCCATCCGCACATTCCAGGACCCCCTTCTTCTGTCCCGAGCGTCTCCACACTTGCGACGGGCCACGCCAGCGTTGGGACGGGAACAGGACAGTCGTCCTCAGTAGATTGGCTTTGCTCTGGTACTGGTCTCTGGGCTCGGGCGGGGTTGCCGTGAGGGAAGGACGGGGATGTTAACAATTCGGCAGCACCCTCTGGCTTGACATCAGTGTCCTTCTGGAGGGCGCCCTGGGCCCAGGGCTCAGGGCGCCGCTTCCCGGCCTTCGCAGCCTTCTCTGCGGGGATGTCCTGGATTCCTCATCACTTCACGGCCAGGTGACCTCAGCCCTCCCCTCGGCCAGCAGTCCCTGCGGGATGAATTCTGCTCCTGTCCGCTACCGGCTTTTCAGCCAGGATTCGGGAGGAAAAAAAAAATATAATAAAACTCCCGGGACACAGTTGACCCCTTTCTCTTCCTACTTACTAAGTATTTACTCAGCACACAGATCAAAAAGTCAAAGACTTTTCTAGAAGCTTTGTCCCTCCCCTCAGCTCCCCTCCCTTTTCCTTCCTTCTTGTGAAACCACAGGGGGCTAGACACGTGTAAGTGGCCCCGCACCTGGAAGGAAGCGCTCTGGCTGGCTGTCGCCACCGGGCTGGGATTCTCTGCAGTGGGGGCCCCGTCAGGAAGGGTCCCCAGGCCCCCGACGACCGCCCAGCGGTACCATCTCCAAGAGCCTCTGGAAAACCAGAGGCCCACGCAGAGAGAAGGAGGTGCCTGGGGCTCACGGCATCGCGGCACAGAACCCCGGCTTCCCGGCTTGTTAACCCTAAGGGGCACACATGGGCTTCAGCTGGAGAATTCACGTCCCCAGAATGCCTGGGCTCTCGGGCACTCAGTTCAAGCACGTGGATGATGTAGATGGTGCAAGGAGGGGAACCAGGCCCCGACAGATGCGTTCAGCCGTCCCTCCCGCCTGTGCTGACAGCCCACATCTGATGCTCTGTCCCAGAGATGTTCCTTGTGCTTCATGAAAAGGAAAAAAAACAACAAAAACAATTCTAGAGGGAGATCATCTGAGTTCGTAGGAAAGCTCTGACCCAGACAGGAGGTCTGGGGAGGTGGCTTCAGAATCCACATGTTGGCCCTTCAGAGGCCCCCGGATGTAGTAAAGTCATGGCGGAGAGAGAGGCGGTAGCTGGTGTGGACGGAGGGCTTCCAGGAGGAGGAGGCTCTGCCTTCCTGCCCAGAGCCTGCCAGTGGGGAGGGTGTGGTCCTTTCTGGGGCTCTGGAGGGTGGGGCTTGGGCTGGTGGAAAATGAACAGTGAGCTCAACATCCGCCAGAAGTTTGGAGAAGAAAGCTGTGAGAAAATGGAGGGGCTTGCCTTGGGAGCGGGTGGGAACCCCTTCCCTGGGCGGTGGGGGTGCTTAAGCTGAGGTCTTGGGGAACCACTTGTAGGTGATGCTGTAGCGGAGATTCTTACGTATCGTAATGGGTTAGAACAGGGGTTGACAGACTTCTCTAAAGGGCCACCTAGTGTATTTTTGGCTGTCTGTCACAGCCACTCAGTTCTGACCATTGTAATGTGAAAGCAAACATAGAGGCTATCTAAACAAAAGGGCATTGCTGTGGTTCGATAAAACTTTATTTACAAAACGAGTGGGGGTCATAGTTTGCTCAGCCTGTCCTAGAACACTAGTTCTCAAACTTGGCTGCTCATTGGAATCACCTGGGGGCTTTTAAAAATATAGATACTGGAGCCCCAAGCCCAGGGACCTGATTTAGCTGGTCTGGCATGTAGCCTGAGCATCAGGATTGTCAAGAGCTCAGTAGGTGGTTATAACATGCGACCAAGAACCTCCAGGTCCCCTTGTAACACTACAATTCTGTGTTTCAAGTTTCCCCTAAGGAGCCTGCGAAGGTTTTGGCCTGGGTCAGCACAGGCTGGTTTGGTTTACAGATGTTCCCCGAGCTCAGACCCTCAGGGTAGATTTTATCTTTCCTCAAGTATGAGAAGAATGAATGGGTTTGCAAAACAACAAGCTGATAGATAGCCCTTCTGGAGAATGGACTGCCCTGCGGGGAATCTCAGACCCGGCTCCTGTGGTAACCCAGACACCAAGTAGTGTATTGTTTATTTTGAAAACAACCGATAAAACTCTCTTCTTCTTTTGACAGGACGTAAAGACCCTTCTGTTTGGTTCCAGCTTTTGCTGCTTCAATGAAGAATGGAAACTTCAGAGTTTTTCGTTTAGCGACGCAGCCTCTTTAAAATACGGCATCGTGCAGAACAAGGCAGGTTGCTTTCCCCAGCTCCTGTCGGCGGGTTCATCATGGATGGACAGGGGTGGGACGTGCCCCGGTTGGATAAATTCTGTGAATATTACATCCTGTGCCGGCCAGCCGCACAGTTGCTAAGTTGTCACCAGGTGTGGGAACTTCACATGTGGCTGGCAGAGCCAAAGCTGGGGAATGAGCCCTGCTGTGAGTGGTGGGTGATGCTGGAATCCCCTCTGAGAGGGAGCAGGAGGGGGCCCAGGTTGGCTGGGTGGGGGGCAGAGTGGGGGGATGCCAGAGAGGGTCTTTAGGCTGAGTACCAAGAAATGATTCTGCAGGGAGAGCTGGGGAAAGGACACTTGCTGCAGACAGCAGCAGCATGAGCAAAGGGCGAGGAGGCTGTGTGCCAATCCAGGGGCTGCAGACACTGGCAGAGCTACAGGTGGGATGGGTAGGTGGACGGTGGCAGGATTTGAACGTGGCTTATACACATTTCCCAAGATGTGTACGTACAGGGCAGAAGATCCTCTAAATCCAGCAGCTCAACCTGGTTCCATTTCTCAAGCCCCAGGAACCTCACTGCTTGGGGAAGAACCCCAAGAAGACCCGCTCCCGTCCCCAGCATGGCCGAGCTCAGCCCATTTTGCACCCCCAGTTCAAGGGCGGCCGTGGCCTGTGCTCTGACAGGCCTTGTACATGTTGATGGCCACAGGGATGAGCTCTTCCAGGAGCTCTGCCATGAGAGGGGACAGTGACACACCTCACGGGTGCTGGGGCAGGCCACAGGCTGGGGAGAAGCGCTCAGATGAGTGGACACTGCCAGAGATGGTCGGGGAAGGCTTCCTGGAGAAGGAAGCCTTTAAGGTGGGCCTCGAAGGCCAGGGAGACCGTTGCCACCCGTAGCCTGTGGGCATGGCAGCGTTTCCCTGGACGGCTGGGGACACGGTGATGTCCCTCACTTCCCGTCTGACCGTTGTGAGGAGTCACTTCCCTCCCACCAGATGTCGTAGACACCCCTCCCTCTAGCGACGGGCGCGGGGGCCTTGTCGTCCCCTCCCTGCGACTCAGGGTCAGCACTCGGTGTGAGCAGTCACCACGCAGAGACCCCTGTTTCAGAGGCAGTGGCTCCGAGGGGCCCCCGTGTTCTGTAGCCTGTGGGCAGAGGCCGGTTCTGTGGGGAGCGGGTGGCCGTGTCCTCGTTTGTCCTCACTGGCACCGACATGCCTCTGTCCTTGCAGGGTGGTCCCTGCGGGGTCCTGGCGGCCGTCCAAGGCTGTGTCCTACAGAAACTCTTGTTCGAAGGTGACAGCAGCACTGACTGTGCTCGGTGAGTCCATGCTCATTCCGGCCTCATCTTTCCCCAAAGCTCCCCCAAAGCGTCCAGAAAAAACCAGCGAGGACGCGTGTGCGTTCCTTGACGTTTCCCGTCTTCTGGAAAGGGACGTGGCGCTGGCTGGCGGGGCCCGTGATGACCAGTGGAGTGGCCTGCGCACTTGTGTGAAGGCAGAGACGGGGAGTGAGTGCAGGACCACGTGGGAAGTAGCCGCTGGGACGGCTTCGGGCCTCAGGCCACCCCCTCCCCGGCCGTCCAGCTCGGCAGCTGCCCGCCGTCTGCCCACACTCACGCCAACCGGCTGACCCCTCGCCGAGTCCAGGGCTCGCCCCCCTCCCCGGGTTACCTCATCTCTGCCGCAGCCGCGACCACACATTCCAGCCGGCCTCACGGGTATGCTGCTGCCACGCCCTTGGGCCGTGCACTCTCCAGCTCGCTCGTTAAGCGTTTGCACATGGGCTCCTGATTCTCATTCTCACTCACTCGGCAGACGTTTCTGGAGCATCTTCTCTGTGCACCCACAAGCGATACGGGGACAAGCAGACGCGTTCTCTGTTCTCCAGAGGTGCTCTGTCGGGATGAGGGACAGAAAACCATCATCCCGCTCTGCACCGGGGTTGGTACGAAGGCGGAGGGAGGGTCGGCAAGGTGCTGGCCGGGGCCGGGCCAGTGGGGAGGTCTCCTTGGGGAGGCCGGCTCTCCCTCCCCGCCAGCCCAGGTACCAGCCTGCGCTGCGTCACCCTCAGAGCTGCTGACCTTCTGACCCTCGGTCTCCGTTTATTTTCTTCTTTAGTTGAAATTTACATACAGAAAAGGGCACGATTCAAAAGTGCACAACTCATTACATGTTTTGCTTAATGAATTATCGCCAAACCACACACACACACACCCCCGTGATCACACCGTCCAAATCAAAGACAGGAGACATCTCCAGCACCCTGGAAGGATCTTCCTGCCCAGAAGCACCCTCCATTCTCCTCCGCAAAGTCGTCATGGGACGGATTCTAAAGTCACGGCTTAGTTTTTGCCAGTTCCTAAACTTTAATGAAAAGCACTTGTTTTTTGAAATAGGCATTCCAGCGCCTTTAAAAAAAAAAAAAAAAAAAAAAGCTTAGATGTCACGGACCATAAGGCTTGTTCCCCGTTGATTCAAGTTCAGATTCCTGGGAGACACACTGTTTTCCCAGACGTCCAGCCAAGCTGGGTACAAATGAAACACTTCATCAGCTTTGACGATTTTGCATTAGACAGGGTCCACGTGAAGGTAGCTTTTCACGCTTGGCATTTTATAGTTTGTCTGATAATATAATTTGTCTAGGTACTTAACAACGTGTTTTCTGTCAAGTCAGGGATGCTCACCGTAAGCACAGCGTCACCCAGTCAGAAGCGCAATGACATCTCGCTCGTCCTGCTCTTCTCTAGCTCTCCCTGTGGCCCCGCCCGCGTCTACCCATCACTGCTCCCATCTGTGCAGGGCCATGTCCACTGCCTGCTCCGGAAGGCCAGCAGCCCGGCAACGTGCTGCCGGCGGCTTTGCGTGCTTACGGCACAGGCGGAGACGCTGCCGTTGACTGTCACAGGGAGGCCGGCCTGTGCTGGACGTTCAGGAGTGCTCCCGACGGGGTGGAGTGTGCTCAGGGAGGGTGCTCTGGCTGCTCGCAGGGGGCGTGGGGGCTCCCCCTGAGCACACCTGTACTCGCCCGCCTGCCTTTGCTCCTTGCACTTGAAGGAATCACTCGGGGAGGGCTTATTAGCAGGTGCTCGGAGGAAAGATGTGGATCAATAAGACAGTTGTGTCCTGGACCGTGCGAGCCAGACAAGTGGCTGGGAGGTCACAGGAGACTCGCAGGATGCTGAGGGTTCACCTGGGCATGAAGAGGATCGGGCAGGCTTGCTGGAGGAGCAACATCTTCATCTTACTGAGGCCTGGAGGGTGACTAGGACTTCTGATTTCCTTTCACACTCCTCCTCGTGCATGCTTGCTCCTCCCTCAGATTCCTCTTTCCAGCGAACCCCTCATACTCCTCCTCGGCCCTCTGGGCCCCACGTGCTGGCTGCTCACCGCACAGAGGCCGTGACTTTAGGGAGGCCTTCCTGGACCTCCCCAGTTGCGACACACCTGGGCCTGCCTGCAAGGCCCCCACACCCATTGGTGCCCTGTTCATCCAAGTCGATACCTGTCATGGTCTGCCCACACCCCCACCCCAGAGCGCAAGCCCTGTGAGAACAGGGCCCTCCTGGGCTGCCTGGCTCCCAGCCCGTCCCTGGCGCCCATCCCCGGGCCGAGTCCACAGAGGAGGCTCTTAGAGTTCTTGCTGCAGGAACCTAGAGACAAACACACGAGTTACCCAGACTAACAAGGAGGGGAGAGGAGTGATATCCCAGTAAGGAGAACAGCATGTACGGAGTGCCCGGGGCAGGGAGAGCAGGGCCAGGAGAGCAGGGCCGGGAAAGTGGCCTGGGGTGGCCTGGGCAGAGTTTGGGTGGGTCAGGGCCAGGCGGCCAGAGGGGCCTCGGGGCCTGGCCGCCTGCTCTGGTCAAGCCCTGGCCTTTGCCTTCATGAAAGATTGCCTTGTAACTCCATGCCCCTTTCAGAGCTGCTTCTGAACTTGGGCTTTGAACTTCTGGTGGAAGTTATGGATCACGTCCCAGCAGTCAGGGCAGGGTTTTCAAGCTGGTTCCGGGAATGGCTGTGTCTGCCTGGGGCACGAGGCAGCCTCCCTATCGCCACCACCCATGCCCACTGGGGGGACGTGGAGGCCTCCGGATCCCCAGGCCCGTCCTTGGGGGATAGCTGTGCGGACAGCCCTCTGGTAGGGGGCTCAGGACGGGCCTTGGGTGGAAAGAAGACCGTGCTAGCCGTGGGAAGCAAGGCTCTCTTCCAGCCCCGCCTGCCCGCCCGCCAGCCACAGGCCACGCACCGACGCAGGCCCCAGTGTACACTGACAGGTGTCAGTATTTTATTTAAGTGTTTAAATTTGGATTTAAGTATGGATTAGGTGGAAAGTTTTGTTGAGGCTCTTTTGGAGAGTGGCGGGGAGAGGGGGAGGGAATTCAGCCTTGGTCCCTGGGGGCTCCCTGTCTGCTGGGACTTGGAGAGGGGATTGGGGCTAGCCTGGACTGAAGACCCTGGGGGGCCAGGCTGGTGTGGCTGAGCTGGGTCCCGGGGTCAGTGTGCGGGGTGCGGGCCCAGGGAGAAGGGGAAGAAGGCACTTGGGCTGCAGGGGCTGTGTGGGTGTGCCTGGGGAGAAGGAGCCCCACTCTGGAGGGGCGCCGCCTGGTTGGATGAGAGGAGGCCTGGGCCGGGCAGCTGGGGTCCCTCCTCCAGGGAGCACGGAAGGCAAAGTCGTAGAAGAGTGATCTCACCCCCTTGGGGCCCCGCAGCTGTGGGCGCTCGCTGTAAGCCCCTCCCCTCTCCGCCATGCGGCCGTGCCCTAGAAGAGACTCTGGTCTGTGGGAAGCCAGAGGGGCCAAGAGGGGCTGGCGCCGGGACGCTGAGCATCCCGGGCTTGGGACACCCGTCGCCGGACACCCAGAAGGCCTCCAGGTGACCAACGGGTGGCTCCGTGTTTTGTGAAGGGCTTCTCGGCAGAACCTCCCCTTTTTTCCTAATTGGGAAAAAAACCAACAACACAGAATTGTACAGAGAATAATGCGGAGACTACCTGGGGGCGTGCTGCCTCCCGTGAGCCAAGGGTGACAGCTGGCACCTCTGCGGGAGCCTCTCCCCGTCCCCGGCTCCTCTGCTCTCACGGATTTGTTCCCTCACTCTCAGTGCTGACTGGCTGGGTCACAGACGTCCTGCACGGGCCGGGCGTGAGGCCTCAGAGCTCCCTTCTGACTCGGAAACCCCAGGGCGTCAGAAACGATCCCGGTCTTGTGAAAAAAGTGGGCACACGCCTCGGTCTCTCCGGGAACAGCCGGCACAGCTCACGCTGGCAGCGCGTGCAGCTGGCGGCCCTGGGCGCGGGGGGCCCCACGCTTGCCCTCGTCCTGAGCCGGGTCTGCAGGCCTGGCCGCCGCGGGCCCCCCTTCTCCGCTCTCTCCCTTCGCGACGGTTGGGGAGATGGTTCTGTGAACGGCACACGAGGATGTGACTGCACCCGCCAGGGAAGTCATGCTGAAATAAAGCCGTCTCGGCGAGGAAGGGGGGGGGTGTCTTTTTTCTGGGGGACTGTCTGGCTGCATTAAGGCTCGTTCCACCAGGCGGGTGGCCGGCCTCTCTCCAGTCCGGGGGACAGCGTGGGGCGGCAGGACCCGGTGTTGTTCCACGGGGGGAGGGCTCGGTGGTGGGAAGAGGCGATGAGCCCTCACTGCCCCGCAGGCCTGGAGTGAGCCACAGACCCTCGTCCTCTCAGCTCCATATCCCTTCCGAAACAGGGGGGACATCCGACCCCTGCAGACACTGGGAGCAGAGCCGGGCTTAGAAGCCAGGTCCAGCGGTCCCCAGGCCAGCCTTCTCTCCTCCTCCTCCGCACAGCGGCCTTTGACCCCGAGAGGGAGCCATAGGATGGACTGACCGACCTCCATTCGCGGGCCAGCTTGCCTCTGCATTTTTTATAAACGCAGACGAGGGAGCGTATCAGCGTGGACAGGTCCGGCTGTTTTGTGATGATTGTGGTAGAAACATCTCTGAAAGGCTCAGATGGTTTAGGCCAACGCAGAATGAATTACTGCCCCGCACCCATCCCCCGTACTATACTCCTCCCGTGGGATTAGACTCTCAAAGAAACTTCTCTCTGGTTGGTCGGTCGGGAGAGCCCAGCCGGGCGCTAGATGCGTGGGAGGAGTCTGACAGGTGGACGTCCGACGGATAAAGGCGGTGCAGAGCCGTCCCTGCCACCGGGGCGCCACCCGTGAAGGCAGGCACCGAGTGACCCGGCGAAGGGCGAGTCTGGGCGATTGAACCCAGCACCTCCTTCCTCTTGACTGTCATCTGCGTGGACACGTAAACGCGTGGCCTTGTCTGCCGTCGGGCCACCGGCTACATGGCAGAGCGGCGAGCCCGGAATGACGCTTCGGCATCTGGCCCAGCGCCCCGTTTATAGGTGGGGAGGCGAGGGCCAGCGAGGGCAAGGGGCTTCCCCAAGGACACTGCACGTGCCCCGGCCCCACTGTGCTTTCTGGACAGCTGTGTCTGCCGTGAGCACGCTGGAGAAGGCGCGGGAAGGATGGAGGCCCTGGAAGAGAGAGCAGCCGGGAGGCAGGAAAGGAATGAGGACTTCTGTGCAGAGACGCGGAGGTTCAGAGGGTCCGAGGGCAGAGCCTGTGCGATCAGCAAGACAGGCCGGGCCCAGGAGCCAGCTCTCGTGATCGTGTCCCATGGTGCTGCAAAGACAGGCTCGAGGGCAGAGGGATGCCGGCTCCCCAAGCGCCAGACCACTGGCTCCGTTTCCCCAAGGCCTCCTTCCTCCCTCAGAGCTGTTTTAGTGCCTCCAGTCTTTACTACCCGTGCGTTTTCGGGTGAAAGGGGATGAACGTGGCGCCCCCTCCGTGGGGTTGCTTTAGTGACGAGCGGTCTTAACTCACGTGCAGTGCTTCTCACAGGGCCTGGCACCGGGTAGGTACTTAACATGTGTTGGCTTTAAATCTTCTTCGTGGCTCTGCTGAGAAGCTTCCCGTCGGACGTCACCCGCGTCTGGACGTTAGTGCGGGACGCAGGGACTATCTGAGAGGCGGCCCTCAGCTGCACATCCGGGGGGTTCCAGACGGGATGTGCAGTGCAGGCATAGTGTCCACAACTCCTGCTCGGCTCGGCACGGCCGCTGTCCGGAGCGTGCCCAGCTCGGCCTCTGTCAGTCAGAACTCACAACCTGCTCTTCTTACACACGCCTCTGGCCCTGCCAAGCCCCCAGAGCCACCTCTGCTCCCCTCACATAACACCCGTCCTGCCCAGGGCCCCCCCTCAGGCTCTTCCCTCGGTCCCCCCATCGAGGGGGTGCCTCCCAGGCTCTGCAGGTGCCCCGCGGGGTGGCCACCTGCCCCAGGGCTGCGCAGGCCCCGTCTCGTGCCCGCGTCGTCCCTGACACGGCTCCTTTCTCGTCCTCAGGCAGCTGCAGCCGTCCAACGCCCGCAGGACCCACTGCCTGGCGCTGGCCGTCGCGGACATCGTGTGGCGGGCCGGGGGCCGCAGGAGAGCGGTGGTCACGCTGTAAGTGCCTCTCAGGGCTGTGGCGCTGCCACTGGACCTCGGGCTGGCGTGGCCGCTGGCAAGCTGAGGGCTGTGCAGGGGTGCGGACGGCTGCTGTGTGTCCCCCCAGACCCCTGCCCCTCGCCCCACGCTGGGGCAAGCCCAGAGAGTCGCCTGACGTGCTGGGCAGCCCCCCGCCCTGGGAGGGTCCGGGCCCCCCACGCAGCTCTGTCTCGTCTCATCCGGGCACAGGATTTGGGTCTGCCCTGCCTCCCTCCTGGGGGGTTGGGGGTAGGAACCTACCTGAGAGACTCTCTAACATGAGCAGCCTGCTCCCCGCTTTATTCTTCTGATCTGAGGCCTGGAGAAACAGCCCCCCCGTTGACCCAGTGACCTTGCCGATTTGCACCTGCCCCCCAGTCCTCAGCGCTCTGCTCGGTGGCGGGGCCCACGGTCTCATCTCTGCTCCCTCCTTCCCACTGCAGATGGGGGACACCACCCCCGTAACCCACGTGGATGGGTGGCTGGCTTTTCCGCCTCATCCTTCACTTTTTTTTTTTTTTTGCATAAATAATAATAAATGTAGAACGCTTAGGACCATGCTGGCACATACTCGGTGCCGGGTCAGTATAGGTGTCATCACTATTGATATTGTTGGTACAGAGCACTTTTCCTTGGTTCCCACGTTCCAGTAAATTATTATCCCTGGCCTGTAGGATCTGCCTGGTGGCCCTGAGAGCAGATAGAGCAAAAATTCAGTTTCTCCCCCTTTTACAGACTAGGAAACAGAATCCAGGATGGGGGGCGGTGGTGGCTGGTGCACGGCTACACAGCAGGCTGATGGCACGGTGGGCCCCACCCCCAAACCCCACTGCCAGTGCGAGCTTCCCTGGGCCGCACATGCAGGCTGCTGTGTACACAGATGCTGGCGGGTCTGGTGGGAGCCGCAGAGCGGACAGAGGCTGGAATTCCTGACATCCCTCCGCACCAAGGGCGCGTCAGCATTCCTCCGTCTGCAAACACATCTGTCAGTCGTGGGTGACAGGCGGACTTCCTCCTGCCCGGGTTGGGCTGTGGCCACCCCGAGCTCCCCTTCTGCTGTCTTTTTTCCATTCCTTTTTTTTTTTTTTTCTTTTCTTCCCCCCTTCCGTTAGTGGCATTCTCTGGACCCAGCCTCGTGGGTGAGTTTTAAGTGGGGAGAAACGAGAAGGTCCTGGCTCGCGTCTCTCTCCCGGAGCCACCTTTCCATTTGTCCTCACTTAATGGCACATGTGTGGTTTCGCCCTGGCTTGAGGTCATGCCTTCTTCTTTCCATGCGCAGGGCTCATGCGTCTCCTTCTCCTTTTCCTTTTTAGGGCTTCGGGAACCCAGCAGTTCAGCCCAACAGGGAAATACAAAGCAGATGGAGTCTTAGAAACAGTACGGCTTTCTGGAAAATTATCACGCAACCTTTGGCTTTGTTTGGGCATGGTCTCCTTTCATATAAGTAAATCCTTCCGCAGCTGGGGATGAGCCGGCCCTCCCCGCGGCCCTGGCCGGCAGACCCCTCCACCTGGGCCGGGGGTGGGCACAGGTGGGAGGCTTTGGGGACGAGCTCTTGCCAGAACTGGCTTTACGGCCTGTCACTCCGAGTTTGTACCAAGCCTGAAGTCCCCCTGTAGTCCAGACGGAATGCCTTTGGGCTCAACCCAGCCCTCGCTGTGCCCCTCTCTATGTCTTCAACCTCCTCTCTGGGACTTTTTTTGAGACAGAGGACGTTAGAAGGTGGGGAAGAGCTTTGCTAGGGCAAAGCACCAGCCATAACACCAGACCCGAGTAAGACAAAGGAAGGGAAGGAAAATGAGACGTAAGAAAACCAGTGACGTTTTCCGTGTATTAGCTTCTGCACTGAGGATTTTCTTTCACCCAGTTTGTCTCATTTGGCCTAGGTTTGGATACATGTGATCCTGGGGTCCTAGTTAAGGGTCTCACTTTGCTGGATGTTTTCTCTAAAAGAGGGTTTTCCTGACTTTCCTGAGAAGGCCAAGGAGACTCATAACCACCGCTTCCTGCTAAACTCAGGACGCTGCCTGGTGTGCTTAGATTGGCCCGGCAATAATGGCGATTTGGGTGGGACACCCCGCCCTGGACGCCCCTGCCCCGCCTGCCCCCAGAGGTGGCTCAGAAGTCCTTGGCTGGCCCGCAGGGGTGCAGCCCCGCACATCCAGGCCCTGTGTGATGCCGGCTCTGTGGCTTTCGTCCTGTGGCGTCTCCAGTGCCGGGGTCTCTCAAGCTGGCCCAGCGCTGCTGCAAGGCGAACTTGACCGCAGAGACCCCCGCGGGGCCCTGCCGGCCTTTAAGTCGCTCACAGGCGTGGGGGTGCCCCTCCACCCTGGCCCCCAGGGTCACCCCTCCGTGACTGCAGGGACGTTCCCAGATGGGGTTCGGTAGCTTCTGAAGCCAAAACCACAGAAGATAACCCAGGCTGGGGCCCCGTCGACGGGGCGGTGGCAGCTCACCCTGTGTGTTTGTGCTCTCTTAGCTCGTACTCTACACTTTGACCTGCTATGAGGAGCTGGTGACGTTTCTTCAACAAAGCGTCCATCAGGTACGAAGGGTTTAGTTTGTGGCTGTGCATTGTTACGCTCTCTGCTTTGCTTGCGGAAGAGATGCTGGTGAGCTGGAGTGGGCCCCATCGTCCCCGCCCTTGGGTGAGCGGTTGGGGGGCAGAGAGGCTGGGAAGGAGCTGGTACTGGCCCTGGGTACCACGGCTGAGGGCAGTGGAGTGTTTTAGGCTGGAGAAGAGTGGACCTGGGGAGCAGGCACCCGTTCTCTGCCATTCTGTCCCTGAGGGCGGGCCACGGCCACAAGATACTGGGACTTGCCACGGTGAGGGCCACAGCAAGCAGAGCTGGGATGGAGCGGGGTCCGAGCGAAGGCAAGCAGCTGACGGACTGAGGTTATGAGGGCTTTCTCTCCGTCTGAGGGGAAACGGCCACCTCTGCCAGCACCAGCTGAGGGGTGGGGGTGGTGACGACGTGGATTCCTGGGCTGGGTTGGAGGTCTGAGCGCTGTGGATGGGAACCCTGCTCATTACAGCCTCTTGCTTGGTGTCTTGGGAGGCAGGGCGGGGCCAGGCAGGGCCTCGAGACAACCCCGTCTGCTAGGGGAGATCCGTGTCCCCCCGTCCTGGCTGTGAGGCAGGGTGGGCCTTAGCCGGGGCATGGGAGCAGTACCATCAAGGGCCGAGGGCACTCAGCAGGGCTGCAGCCTCGTGGCTCTGTGCAGGGTGGACAGGGGTGGCCGCTCCGGGGGTCAGGGACATGGTCTCTGGAGCCTTCAGCCTGGGTTTGCATTTAGGGTACACCCCTAGGAGCTCTGTGGCCTTGGGCGACTTAATCCTCCGTTCCTCAGTTTCCTTATCTGTACCGTATGTCTCATAACAGCCGCGCCTGTCCCAGCACTCTGCAGAGCGCCCCGCTCGGCGTCCTCGGCCCGGGTGGCTTCCTCGTGGACGTTACGATCACGGCTGTCTTGATTATTTAAGACATCCTTGGGGCGGCTTGGTTAGAGACATGACGAAATGAGAGAGGGAAGCCTTTCTGAGGGGGAACGCAGCCAGGGCCAGGGCTGGCGGCCTCCGAGGTCCCCGGCTCTGAGGCCTCGCGGTTCTGACGTTCACGTGTCGGGACTGGAGGCGAGCGAGGTCAAGCCGCTCTGCCCACCATGCAGAGGCCCTCCGCGCCTCCCTGTGGCCTCCTCCTGCAGCTTCTGCGCTGTGGGCTCCTTTCCTTCAGGCTCCAGAGAAGGCTTTCGGGGATTCCGTGGTGAGCCCCGAGGGTGGGAGAACCTGCCGGAAGTGGGAGCAGGTCGGACACCCCTGCCTTCAGCACACCCTCCCCTGGGACCCTTCCCTGAAGACACTGAGGGTTGGGGTGCAGACCGCGAAGTGTCCTGGCCCTGACAGCACCGCTGTCCTCTGGGTGGGGGAGGGGGGCCTGCCCTGAGACAGTGGCGGGACAGGTGTGCGGTCGCTGGGGCGCTGGTCCGCCTGAAATCCCCATCCCCAGAGCCGTTGCCTTGGGGATAACTCAGCCCAAGGAGAGGCCCAGAGCCTGGCCCGGGGGTCCAGCTGAGGAAGCTGCCTTTCTGTGCCGGCTGTTCTGTCGGGCCTGCCTGGGAGAGGCTCTCATATGAGAGGGGTCCTGGCCCAGGTTTGGGGAGTCCGAGGCTGGCTGTCACCTGCTTGCCTGCCCCTGGCTCTCTCTGGTTCTTCATGGACATAAACCAGCGGGCTGTCTTCCACGCGGTGCACCCGCTGCCTGGCCCAGCGCAGCCCCGGGGGCCTGGAGCAGGGGCCCAGGGCCCTCCTCTGCCGTATTCCTTGGTCACATGTGACCTCAGGAGAGTCACTGGGCCTCAGTTGCCTCATCTGGAAAACGGGAGATGGAGCAATTGGCAGAGAACTTCCAGCTGTTCACTATGCAACCATGATTCCTAAAGAAGAAACTTAGACACATGAGAAAGAACGTCCTCCAGAGTAAGTACCAGGCACTCGAAAGAAGCAGAAGGGAAACCTGTCATTAAATACTCACGAGGCGTTGTGACCGTATGGCTGTGCATCTAGAGAGGAGCAAAGCCGGCTAACGTCGCTGTGCCTGGTTCGACCAGGGAGGCCAGGGCCAGGGGCATCTGTGTTCACAGCTCTTGGCGAAAGGGTTGTGGGGCAAGGCCAGGAGAAGGACTTGCCCAGCAAGCCTTTCAGAGGACAAAGGGAGGGCCCCAGGGTGAGTGCTCGCGTGACCCAGGGATCTGAGGCCTGTCATGCCCGCTGTGGCCCCTGGGTGGCCCCTCAGCACCAAGGTCTTCTCATCCCGGTGCATAAGACGGGGCCTCGCTCTTCCCTAGGCCCGTACCCCCAAGGTTTCCTTTTCCAGTGACGTCCAAGTGAGACAGTGGCTGCAGAGGGGGTCCAGGGCGTGGGGCCGGTGCTGGGGTTGGGGTCGGGGGAGCTGCCCTCTTTCTGTCGGCCTCTGGGCTCAGGGCACCACCTGCTCCGTGCCCAGCTCCGGTCCCCGGGCACCAGCGGTCAGCATTTGGCCCTCCCCGCCCTGGAAGGCCGCGTTTCGCCCCGCGGCGTCATTTATGTTTTTGCTGGAAGCCGTCGAGCTGCCTCAGCACCGCTTTCACCAGATTCATTTCTCGTGGCCTGGGCCTGAGGGGCGTCCCCGGTGCCAGGCCTGGAAGGGAGCCCCGAGCCAGCTCTGCCCGAAGTAAACAGGCTCCTTGCTGCGCTTTCCGTACCGCTCGCCCTCTGGGCGACACGTCTGCCGGGCGCCCCGCGGGCCAGGGTGAGCCTCCACCCTGGCTCCGGCTGGGGCTCCGTGGTGGGCTCAGGCCTCTGCAGGCCAGAGCGCAGCGGGCGGATGGCCCCTTCCTCTCGGGCAGGCCCGGACATTGGTTTCCAGCCCAGCTGCCTGCTTTAGTTCTCCTTTCAATGCAGGCGCCCGGCCCCGCGGCCTCCCGTGTCTTGGCAGCTTGAATTTGATGAGATAATTTTACTGAATGCTTTTTTTAAAGCAACACAGAATAGGGTGTCATTCAGTCATGTTCTGGCAAGGGCCAGGAGCCTAGGCGGGGTCGTTTTCCCACCCTCTGCGGCCTCACCTAACCAGGCCACGTGGAGGGCATGGCTGGGGCTCGTGCCGAGTCCCCTGGAGGGCGTTCCAGAGACTGTGAGGAAGAGGCTGGCCCGAGCAGCAGTGAGGGTTCTCCCCACGTCCGCAGAGTTAGGGCTTACCGTGGGCGTCCGTCCCTCGCTTCACCGCAGTGCGGTTGGGGGGCACGCACGCATTGCACACGTGGCACAAGGGGAAGCACACTGGAGCAGTGTCGTGGCTTTCTCGAGACACCGTGCAAGTGCCTGGCGGACGTACGCAGGCACTTCGGGAGGGGACACTGAGACGGCGAGCTTCGGCACTCCCTGGGGCAGCATCCAGTCTGCGCCTTCCCCAGGGCGACAGGAGAAGCTGTGGCGGACTCGGCCGGCATCCCCGGCGGGGAAGCCGAGGCTCAGGGGGGCTTTGCCACTGCAAGGCAACGTGCCGAGCTGTGACACAGCGCGGGTGGCCCAGGTCCTGCCGGGCCCGTGTCCCCCTGTGCGAGGACACGGGCGTGACTTTCCACTATGAGAGAATGTCCACGGACACATAGGGTGTGACCCATAGGTTCATTATCCTTGTTTGGCAAATGGGGAAACGGAGGACAACAGAGGTGACGCTACTGGCCCAGTCTCACAGCATTAAGAGGAGGTCGATTTAAGATTGTTGTCGATTCATTCATTCCATTTCTACTCCCCCCCCCCCCAAAAAAAAAGACTTAAAGTTGCTTATTGAAAGAATGATGCTCTCGGGGCTTTTCTGTGTTGTAACCATAGTAAACCCGCCCTCTCTTGCCTCTGGGCCTTTGCCCCTGCTTTCCCCCTTGCCTGGAACAGTGTTCTCTTCTCTTCTGATTCCTCCTTGTCTCTTGGGTTTCTGCTCAGATGTCACTTCCTCCAGAAAGCCTTCCTTGACACACACCCCTTTCCTAAACTCTGCATGTGTCGGAGGCCCTTCCCGTGTGTTTTCAGAGAACCGTGTATTCCCCATCAGAGCGGAGCCCCATCCCCACCATTCTCAGTTGCTTCTTGCTGTTTTCTCCTCTGAGTTACTTCTCATGGGGGCAGGTCTCCCTTGGTCACAAGTAGAGCCTTAGCAGAGAGCATCCTCTTGGCACAGGAATTTCACGTGGCTTTTTTTTTTTGTTTTTGAATGACTAATTGAATTACCTGATGAAAATAAAGACTATGTTTTGAGGAAAAGAACAGATAATTTTATCAGAAGCTTACACTAAAATAGGTACCACAGTCGAGCTCCATATTTGCCTCTGAGCTTCCTGGCAGCCAAGGCAAGAATAAAACCATAAATTCTATCATTCTTACTGTTCCAGGAAAACAAGTTTGTTTGTTTTTTCTTTCTGGTTTTAAGTTTAAAAGGAAACTGATCACTTGTAGGAAACACTCACGATTGTAACAGGCAGCATCTTCGACAGCAGTTTATAGAAGTGGCATTGTCACGGCGGTGAGGTCTTCACACTGATTTGCAGCCGGGGGATGGCATTTTCCCAGGGAGTCCAAGTGACGTAGTGTGTATCCCAGCGGGCTGTGCCCCATCGGGCTCACTGGACAGGTGGGCAGTGCGGAGCCAGCCTCAGACTAACAGCGGGCTCAGGCTCCAGGCCCTGTTCTAAGCACTCTACACAGATGGTCTCACCTCATCTTTACAGTGACCTGATGCGGGCAGGTCCTATTATTATTACACTCGCTTTACAGATGAGAAGACTGGGGAGAGAAGTACTGTTCCTGCGGACACGTAGCTAGGAGGGGCAGGGGCGAGATTTAAACCCAGGGAGCCAGGCTCCAGGCTGTGGGCTCCAAGCCAGGGTTGGGACTAAGGGCAGGCGAGTAAGGGGTTCAGCTTGGGTGCGGAATTCAAGGGGGCACCCAATACCTCAACGATCAGCCTAAAAATATTGTAATGCAGTAGCTAAAAAAGTAACAAAACTTAATCCGCGAGAATCCACGAGGAACAACATGTAAAACATTTTTTAAAGGATCTGACGTTGCTCTTGCTCAGCCTCCCTGACTGCCCCTCCTGACCTGACTGCTCCAGACCTGCTCTCAGCTGCACGGTCCTTGGGAGTAAGGAATTTTGGATCAGACGTAGCCGTCCAGAAGCCCACTGGGTCCTCAGGCCAGTGGCTCGGTTTCTGAGCCCCGGTTTCCGTATACAGCAGAGGACAATAATAATAGTCCTTACAGCACTGGCCCGTGATCGTTTGAAATGTGATAATGAGCCTAAGACACTTGCCCGGTGACAGAGGCTGCTGTAACCTGAGCTTCCAGGACTTGGAACTCAGGGGTGTGCTGCTTGGCGGGCACTGCCTCTGCTTCCGTTGTCACTCAGGCCTGGGCGATCCCATCCCTTAGGGGGTCTGGCTGGTGAGGGCTGCACGGGGTCTGCCTTGGGGCCACCTGGCAGCTTCTGGGGCCAGGATGGAGGCAGCTGGCCCAGGGTCAGGCTGTGTTCTCTGAGGGGGTGAGAGGAGGGAGGTGTGGACCTGATGCGTGCTCATTCCTTTCTCTCCCCAGTTCGAAGTGGGCCCCTACGGATGCATCCTGCTCACCCTGTCCGCCATCCTGTCCCGGTCCACAGAGCTGTGAGTATGTTCCTCTCGCCACTCCCATGGCGGCTTGTCTGCCTTGCTCACTGCACCTCTCCGGAGCCCAGGGTGGTGCTTGGCGCCCAGAGGGTGCTCGCTCAGGGAGCCTGGTGGGCGGGATGAGCGAAGGCTGGTGGAGGAGAGAGGAGTTACGTTCTACACACACGTGTGCTCAGTGCTACCTGCTCTGTGGTCTCCCGCTGTGTGCTGGGGAGTGCGGGGTGGTCCGGGAGTTTGCAGTGTGCGTGCTTCAGCACACATGTGGACTCCCCTGGGACACATGCAGGGATGTGACAATTGAGTCTGAGTCCTGGGAGGTGACTGAGGGTCCTTAAGAGCTTAGGGAAAGGGAATTTGCCATAGGACGAGGCAGTCGCAGGCCGCCAGGCTTGGTCTAGACCAGCCCTGAGGAGATGGGCGCCCGGGCGCCCGGGGCCTGGGAGGCAGAAGGAGTGGGGAGGCCGGCTCCCCGGTCCCAGGCATCCTTGCCAGGTGCAGCCTCCAGGTTGCCTGGGAGCTGGAGTTCTTTCATCACACTCCTTCCCGAGGAGCTTTCTAGACCTCTTATCCATTATTTGTCACCTAGGCAATTATGTCACCTCGGAGAATTCAGATTAATAGCATATTAATAGTCTCGTGGAGTACAATCGATCGCCCCGTTCACTTTCGAGCAGACAGCAGGCCCCTGGGGTGTGGAGGCCTCGGAGGCTGCATTTCCGCTTTGGGGGGTGCTTGGCACGGGGCAAGATTTGGGACTGTCCTAAGCAGGTCGGCTCTGGCAAGTGGGGAGGTGGAAGGTGGAGGTGGGAGGTCCCCAGGCTGCGGGGGCCCCAGCGGAAGGGGACGCCCGCTCCCCTCGGCTGGGTCTGAGCTGGGCCCCGTGCATGTTCCCCGTGGCCTCTGGCGCAGGTGGGGGAGGACGCGTGGGCTCTGGGGCCTCGTGCCGCCGGCCCGCCTGCTGCCTGCCACCCCTGACCTCATTAAATACATGCGTGTGCACAGCATTTTCTGGTGGCATTTTCCTCCTAATCCTGCCATAATGATATGATTCATTCCCGGCCGGGGCTCACGTGCACGGAGACCTTAAGCTGCACGGCCCTCTCCCCAGGCCTGGCTTTGCTAATCCCCGGGCTGACAGAGCTATGGGGCGGGTGTGTCTCCGGGGGAGGGTGAGACCCCCCTGAGCTCACTGTCGGGAAGGTGAGCTTTCAGAAGGCCCGGCCTGGTGATGTCTGGCTATGTGATCCTCTGGGCCTCAGTTTCCCCTCTGTATGGGGTCCCTTTTGGCTCTGGGGGGCTAGGTCCGGGTTCGCCAGCCTGGGAGCTCGGCACCCTGTTTATAGCTGTGCTGCTCCTGCAGGCAGCAGCTCGGGCCGCCTTGCCCGGCTGCGGGGCGCAGGGCCCATGCCCAGGCTGCTCTCTGCGTTGTCGAGAGCTGAAGGAGCGGGCTGCCTCTACGCCTCCCTGCCCCGTCCACCCAGGCTGGACAAGGGTCCCTCCCCGCCCGGGCCATGACCCCTGTGGGGCACCTGTGTGGGGTCTGCTGCCTTGCGGGGCCTACGGGGCCTCACGTGATGGGGCCTGAAGTTACAACCTTTCTGGTTCACTGCAGACACACACACATGCGCATGTGCACACGCAGGTACACGTGTGATCCAGCTGCAGTCACCTCCGCCCCTTGTTCGCAGGGCAGGGGAGAGAGTCTGTTGATGACGGTCCCCTTCTCCTCACTGCCCCTAAGGACCTTCCCGGAGGCCGGGGTGCCGAGGCCTCCCGGGGCGGCTCTGGCCAGCCTGGTGCCCGCCGTCGGGAAGCGGGGCACAGAGACCTGCTCGAGCTCGGGGCCCAGCAGAGCGGCGGTGTCGGGCCTGGCGCAACACTCCTCCGAGCCCGAGTTTCCCACTCTGTGCGACGGGGACGGGGATGATGATTCCTGCCTCCCAACGTTAGACGAAGAAATAAATGTGCGCCTGGCGTGGCTCCCAGTGGGTGGCAGGCCCTGGATAGTGGCTGCTGCTAGTCTGGTCCTCTCCCTGCCCTACTCAGATGCCTGTGTCCCATCCTGTTATTTCTTGCCCTCGGCCTTGGCTTGGTGCCTTGTGGGAGAGACACAGCCCCGGGGGGTGTCCTGCAGCTGGCGATGGTTCCACCCGCGGCTGCGCTCACCCTGGACAGGCACTTCCTGAGGGGCCCGGCGGCTCCCTGGGTGCCGGGTGCCGTAGCTGGCATGAGGCAGGCGAAGGGGCAGCCGGAGGACCCGTCCCCCACTCTGGGCGTGCGCCACCCAGAGGTGTGCTTGAGAAGTCGCTCAACTCTCTTTTGTGTTCAAGTTCCAGAAGACTTTTACCGAAGCTACCTGAGGGCATCAGGCGGGGGATACACAGGCCTCGGGCCACCTGGGCTCCTCCAGACCCGGCCTCCCTCCGGCCCGGGCAGCCCTAGGATGGCTGCCTGACCACTCCGCGCTCCACGGGGCTGCCAGGGGCTCGCGTGAGCGTCGCAGTGGGGCTGACCTCTGCTCCCCGTGGTCGCGGGGCCTTCCCGTTGGGGGTGAGCAGCTGTGAGGGAGGACGGAAGGGTGGGCGTCGTGACGCTGCCCAGACCCTCTGAGAGGATCATGCCGAAACTGATCAAAACAACACGTTAGCATCTCTGGCGTTAGCATCCCTCCTCTCGCGCGGGGAGGAGGGCCCCTGGAATGGCCACGCCCCCCACACCTCCACACGCCGCACGGCGCATGCCCCCGCGGGTCTCCCCTCGGCTCCCCCACGAGCCTCCGGTCTCCGTGGGTCTCGGGAGGGCGGCCAGGCCTGGCTCAGGGTTTGCTGTGATCTGGCTGGCAGCGATAACAGCTCCGGGACTGTGCGAACCCACCTCGTCCTGGCCTGCCGTGGGGGTTAGCAGCTTGCAAAGACCTTTCTTTGTGGACTTTTGGGCACCCGGGAAAAAACATCACCCAGAACAAGTACCGTTTGTTTGTCGGTCTGAGCAGAGAGGCGTGTCCAGGGCAGCTCCGTGAGTGACAAGTCACACGAAAGAAAGCGCCGCCCTCGCTGGCTGCGACGTGGCTCCCGGACCTGGGTCCCCATCTCTGCCCTGCCGCCCACGAGCTGCGTGGCTGACGGGACCCTCCCTCAGCGCTTCTCACCCACGGGGCGCAGGCTGTTCTGTTGCTTCCTGGTCTCTCTCTGTAGTGACAGACACTCAGTTCTCAGCCAGTGTCAGCAGAAAACCACGCTGATAACTGATCCATATCAAAACCCCAGGGCTTTGCGGGGTGGATGCTGGATCCAGGATTCCAGGCGTCTCTGGGACTTGGTGTCCGTCCTCTGTCTCTTCACTCATCTTTTCTCTGTCTCAGCTCCGTTTGCAGGGGGTCCCTTCTGCATGCTGGGCTCTGGCGGCCCAGCCGAGGGATAGGTCTTTTCTCTAGCACCCCTTGGCCCACTGGAAGCTGTACCCCTGTTCCTGACGCCTCATCGTGGCCAGGCGTGGGTCGCATCCATTGTGGGGCATGTGAACACAGGAGCTGCCCCAGAAGGCAGTCAAAACCCACTGCAGTCTGCCATGCTGGCAGGGAAAGAGCCGGGCTGTCCAGTCGGGAATCGGACGTTTGGGCCGTATCAGGGAACAGGACTGCAGACCTGAGTTGGGGGCGGGGTCAGCTCTGGGCCTCGGAGGGGCCTCCATGGGCTCAGGAACGCAGAGGAGCGGTGACAAAGCTTCCAGTTCCGGCGGAGGCCGAGCCAGAGACTAGCGTGGGGAAGCCGGGCGAGCTGGCATTTGCAGCTCAGGGGTGTGAGCAGGGGCCTGTGGTTGATGAGGACCCCGTGTCCTTGGGGGTCCCACAGGTCTGTCCTGATGGGAGAGGGCAGATAAGACGCATACCAGCTTCTCCCTCCACCCTCCCTCACACCCAGCTCACCTCTTCCGGCTCAGAGTAACGAGGCACACGTACAACCTCCCAGACCGGGCACCCCGACTCCACAAACAGCGACTGCCTTTTCAGCCCCGAAGGGAACCTTGGCCTCGCTCGCCCGGGTTTCCCGCGTGTAACGTGAGAGACGGGACAGGACGGTGAAGGGCCCTTCCTACGTGACATGCCAAGGTCTGTTGACTGTAGCTGGGAATGGGAGGGGACCGACTTCCTCAGCGGACTCCGAGTCAGCGTTAGCTTCGACTCAGAGTAGGGTGGAGGCCAGGCCGGCGATCGCTTTCGGCAGACGTGTCTGGAGAGACCGCGGGGGTGGGTGGGAGAGAGGCCCGAACCATGTCATCGGACCGGCCCTCCTTCCTCCCCCCGGCTCCTGTGCGGTGCCCAGAGCTCCTTCCTGTAGGTCTCCGGCGGGGTCCCCCACCCCATGGAAGGCAGGGGCGGGAGGCCCAGCTTCAGTCAGAGGTAGAAGAGAGAGGGAGGGGCCCTCCTCACTGCCTGCCTGAGCTTTTGGGGCTGGTGGCAACCCCAGGGGCAGGCCCCCAGGCCTGGGGCCATTATCCCACTTCACAGATGTGGAGACCAAGGCTCTGAGGCGTTAAGGGCGGGTTGGTGGCAGCTGACACCACCATCGAGTCTCCTGGCTCCAGTCTCAGACCCTGTGCCTGCATCGCCCTTTCTGGGCGTGGGGAGGAGTGACACCTGCTGCTCAGCTGTGTCTGCCACCTGAGAAGGAGAAGTGAAAAGTAGGACCCCCACCTAG
Source organism: Macroglossus sobrinus (assembly GCA_004027375.1). Lineage (NCBI taxonomy): Eukaryota > Metazoa > Chordata > Mammalia > Chiroptera > Pteropodidae > Macroglossus > Macroglossus sobrinus. The sequence continues at coordinate 25,567 of PVKZ01005181.1, forward strand.
GCCTGCACCCGGCTGGATGCCTTCCCTCTGCTTCACTCTCCGTTTAGTCTCCGCTGGCATGGTCTGGGCCAAAGCGAGCCTGCTGGTCCTAGGCTGCTAAGATGGCGAGTCGTGGCCCGTGAGTGCTGCCTGGGGTGGCTGAGGGCAGCGGGTCTGCCCGCGGACACTGAGCCTGAGGGCTGCTGCACGCAGGGCCCACGTCCCACGGCGAGGGAGGGCGACACAGCCTGGGGAGGGTCTCCTCAGTGCATCCAGCAGCCCTACCCACTCCCCCCAGGGCTGTACCTCCTTGTTCCACAAAGGACTTGGGGACCCGGATAAAGACGACGGGCCTCAGGAGGAGGGGAGGCAGTCAACTTTTTGGAGGCGACTTGTGTTCCAGGCCAGCTGCCGCTGCGTGGGGAAGAAACTTGCTTCCGCCCGCCTCTGCCCAGCTCCTGGGACCCAGCTCCTGGAGGCCACCCCCCCACCCCCACGGACACCCTTGCAGCTTCTCCCAGGCGGGGTGTGGGCAGGCTCCCAGAATTCAGGGCCCTTCTATGTGCCTGCAGGGTGAGAGCCCAGTTCTGGGCACTCGGGGCCCAGATGGATGCACACGACCCTAACTTCAGAGTCCCTGCGGCCTGAGGGGCAGGGCAGGCACGGGAGAGGCAGTGGGCGGGCGCTTCCAGGAGGGGACATCTGGGGCGGGATGGGGCACATCATCTGCCCTGAGGCAAGGGGTGACATTTAGCAGGGCCCCGGGGGATGTGTGGGAAGGCTTTTGGCAGGTAGTGGGAGCCAAGCAGGCAAAGGCCAGTGGTGGGGGTTTGCGGGGAACAGTCGCGCAAGGTCTGGTCGGGGAGGAAGGTGCTGGCGTGTGGGGTGAGGGCTGGTGGGTGGCGAGGTGGAAGGCCACCGGGAAAGGGCCTAGGCCTGTCCGCTTGCTCTTCCCTCCTCAAGGCATCGGGACCCCTCTCTCCTTCCACGCACCTCGCCCCGCCTCCCGGCCCCCACCTGGCCCCCTCATCTCTAGCCCGTGGAGCTGTCTGCTGTGTCCGCGGCCTTGGCCCTTCCTGCAGCAAGGCTCAGAGACAGAGAGCATTTCGCTGAAGGCCACACAGCCCAGGCGGCAGAGCGGGCCTGACACCCAGGTGTGCCGGCCGAGTCATCACCCCCTTCCTCTCGGCCTTCCTGGAAAAACAGTCAGTTTCCGCTCTACCCACATCCTTTTCAGAGACTCACGGCTACGTTTTGATCACTCAGAGGCCTCTGTTTGTTCTGGGTTCTTGGCCCTGATGCGAACGGTTGAGGTGGCAGGAATCATGACCTTCCATTGTTTTTTTGGTGGTGGTGGTTATTATTGCTGTTATCGTAGGAAGAAGGAAGTGATATTTACCAAATACCGAATGCTCTATACGGGGCACCTCACCTGGTTCTCACAGCAATCTATCCTAAAGGGAGGCGTCGTCAAACCCACGTTGCAGGTGGGGAGACAGGCCAGGAGAGGGAGCCACTGGGGAGGGGTGGCAGCTGGATGCGGGTCCGAGGCGGCGAGCCCAGCTTCTCCTGGTTGTTGCACACTGTCCTTTGCACTCTGGATGTTGTCCTCGAAAGTCAACGGAAGTGCCACCAAGCGAAGGGGTGCTGTCTCTGGAGGTGGCTGCAGGGGGTGGGGGCATGCAGTGGACGATGCAGGCTCTGGGGCTGGGGCAGGGTGGGCTGGGAGGGATGGGCAGGAGGAGCTGGCCCCAAGGGATGTGGAGTGCCTTGAGGCCTGGCACCCTAGAACTCAGGTGGAGGGGAGGTGGCCAATCAGGTCCTCCCATGTTAACTACCACCTATTTGGGGCAAGATGTTTTAAATATTGGAGTCATGGACCAGGCACACTCGCTTGTATCCCCGAAGGTCCCCAGAGGCCCCCTGGCTCCAGTCCTCTGGTTTTATGAGTGACAGAGAGGCAGGGACTTGCCTGACCCACCTGACGGGCGTTGAGTCGAGCTGAGTGGCTATGACCGTGGGCGGGAGCCATGTCTCTCGGCCACTTGGACCTATTTTCCTCCTTATTTAACAAACTTCTATACAAAATGTCCCGATTCATCGATGAAACGAATTGTTCAGATTCATTCATTCATTCAGATGTCCAGACACACGCGAGGGTGGGCTTTAGGGTGAAGGGATGAGCTGCACCCAGCCGGGGAGGGAGGGGGGGACCGGGATTGGGGCTTCAGGGGCTTCTCCTTGGCCTGCCTGACTGTCACGTGTTTGAGGCTACAGTGGACACTGTGTGGTGTTGGTGCTGGGGACACAGTCCTGGTCCCCTGACGCTCTGTGTCCCCACGAGCCCAGAAGGCCCTTCTCCTTTCTAGGCCTCAGTTTCCCCATCAGAACACGGAGATGGCAGCTCTCGCAGACTCTAGAGGGGACAGCGTGGTTGGAAGGACGGGAGACTGTGGCTTCAAGGCTCCGTCGTCACGAGCCGCTCGGTGGCAGGACCCTGCCCCTCTGAGACGCTGGATGGAGGGCAGGCTGCAGGGGGGCAGCAGAGCGCTCGGCCCGGCTCCCGGCACTGAACCTGGGCTGGCCTCTGTCAGTCACTGGGCTGGCCTCTGTCACTGGGCTGGCCTCTGTCAGTCACCAGGCTGGCTGTGCTCTTTCTCTGGGCATCGTTGGTCCCTCTGTGAAATGCCGAGCGCCGAGGGCTCTGCTCTCTGACACCCTCTTCCTTCTGTTTCCTGGTCAGCAGCGTCTCTGGGACATCCTGTGGGGTCGGGGCGGGGAAGAGCGGTCGTTGTGGGCATCCTGGGCAGAGTTCCCTGTCCCCTCTCCTCGGTCACTGGGTGACGTGGACACCCCAGATCAGGCCGTCACCCTGGGCCTTTGGCGCGGGTTCTGCCGCTTTGCCCCCAGGATGCTGAGGCGGGTGGCAGCAGGGGACCGGGGCCAAGCCCTTCTTCACGGGCTCCCATGCCCCCGCGCATGTCCACCCAGCCTCCCTTCGCTCCGTGCTTCTGAGAATCCAAAGTCCCAGGGCAAGGCAGCCGCAGGGGGCCAGGGCTTCACCAGGCCACGGCTCCTCCTGGCTCTTGTCACCCAGCCTGCTGCCTGGGGCAGAATTCTCTCGGGGCCCAGCATTGTGCAGCCCCCTGGAGGACTGGAAGGGACAACCTGCCCGTTAGAGCAGAATGGTTGTCAGTCCCAGGGAAGGGCCTGTCACAGCTTGTCACAGAAGCCCAGAAAGTGCAGGGACCTCAGAGCTCAGGCAGCAGCCCCTCCACAGGTCCAGCCCCTGCTCCCAGGACACTGCATGACCTCGGGGACCTTGGGGGTCCCCACAGGGGCCACAGGGAGACAGACGGGGCCAACCTCTGCCTGGCCTTCAACCAGGGCAGCTCTGCCTTTCTGTTTCATACCCTGGGCTTCTGTACATCCAGATGTCATTTGAAGAAAGGACTCTCGAGTCTAAAAGACGTTGGAGGCCACTTGTGTTCGTTTCCCAGGCTGGAAACAGACCAAGCACCACGGTCTGGGTGCCTTAACAACAGGCATTTTCCTCTCAGTTTTGGAGGCTGGAAGTTCAAGTCCAAGGTGTCAGCAGCATGGGTTCCCCCTGAGGCCTCGGCTCCGGGCCTGCAGATGGCCACCTCCTTGCCGTGTCCTCGCGTGGGCTTTCCTCTCTCCATGCATCCCCGGTGTCCCCGCGTGTGTCCAGATTTCCTCTTCCTAAAAGGACGCCCGTCAGGATGGGTCAGGGTCCACCCTCGTGGACTTACTCAGCTTAATCACCCCTTGAAGGCCCTGTCTGCAGATGCGGGTACAGTCTGAGGTACTGGGGGCCGGGGTTCAGCATGCGGGACACGACTTGTGCAAGCCCCTCGGAAGGGGAACCCGAGGCCCGGAGAGGAGGGGTCGGCGGCCGCACGGCCAGCCGGGGCCGGGACTCGGGCCGGGTGCCGGGCCTGCGGTGTCGGCCGCCTCCTGCCCCGTCGCTCCAGGAGGACGCCTCCTGCTCTGCTCTCCAGGGAATTCCCCTGGAGGGAGGTCCGGGCATCTCGATTTGCCAAAGTTGTAAATCTCTTAAGCCATAAGCCGCTCCTTGGCGTCTCCCGAATGGCCTAACGCGAAATACAGATGTTCGTCCCTTTTAAGATCCGAGCCTACTTCTGAACTTCCCATCGTGTTTGCACCTAAGGATGCAATTACCGTTTCCTGCCATTGTCCTTTCTGCGTGTCCCTCTGCCCTGGGCTGACGCAGGCTCTCAAACCCGCTGGGTGAACACGAGGCTGCTGAGATTATGGAGATCAGACCTCTGCTTCTGAAAGCTGCGGGTGGCTCTGGGCCAGCGATGCTTATCAGTCCACGGGGTTATTTTCTTCTCTTCAGAAGATGCTTGTTGTGTGCGCGGTTTCCATCAATTCTTCTGCCTGAGCTCGCGCCAGCCGGTTGCGGCCCGTGGCCATCTTGTCCCCGAAGCCGGCTCCTTCCCAGGCCCGCCGGGCTGCCTGTGGTGGGCAGCCCTCCAAGGCCCTTCCCGAGGCCCCCCGGCCTTCCCGGTTCTTGGCTGGACCCCCAGTACCAGCCCTAACCCGTCCGTCTCTTCATGTGGACCGCAAACCGTCCTCGTCTCGCCACAGTTATTAAAAACCACAAGAAAGAGTTTCTCCCGCAGAGGTCACAGGGCTCGAGTTTCCGCGCCCGTTCTGGGAAGGATGTCGGCCGGCACCAGGGCCTGTGTCTCGGGTTTGCGGACCGATGGCGGATCTGAGATTTAAAGCATACGATGGAGGCCGTGTTTCTCTGCTCTTGCACCCAAAGGAAGGACAAATGGGGCCCTTCCTGCCTCTGGGCCGCCGCTGCGCTGTCTGTGGGGTGGGGGTGCCGGAGGCCGGCCGGTTGGGGGGCGCGGGGCTGGGCGGGTGGCCTGTGCTCGGGGCCATGCACCCACCGCAGAGGGGGCCAGGTCCCTGGCCTCAGCTCGCCCCACGGGCGTCACCTCCCCAAGCACGTCCATAAAATGTAGTAATTCTCCCTCCCCTGGGGGGCCGGAGTGTTAGATGTCGCTCCTTTCCTGTTTACCCGTCCCCAGCCCTGCTCACAATAATGCTCCATCCCCCGAGGGATCAACTTTGGGGAGGCAGAAGGAATAATTTCCTAATGGCGGACTTTCCAGACGGCCGGAGGGTTGTGCGATCGATGGAGGCTGGGGTGGGGCGGTGGTCTCGCCTCCTGGTGCTGGCCCCACATGCCACGGGGCCCCTGCTGACACGACACCGTCCATCATTGTGGCCCCCGGCACCGTACAGCCCCAAAAGTCCGTTCCCCTTGGTTCGAGGAATTCTTTCGGCAAAAGGGCTCCTTTTTTTTCACTGCGTGCCTGTTGGGGACCCCATTCTGAGGCCGGAGTCACAGGGGTGACATGGGGTGGGGAGAGCAGGGGCCTCTGAGCGCCCTAGGCGAGTCAGTCCTTCTCTGGGCCTTGGTTGTCTGTCCGGGTTTAGGAATGGCGTGTGTGCAGGGCCTGGTGCCATGTCTGTGCCCAGGTGGTGGCAGCTGTTACTACAGACCATTCCTCCCACTCAGCAGCCTCACAGACTGAGGTCTGGAGATGGCAGAGGGTGTCCCCGTCCCCACCGTTAGTGACGGTTGGGATGCGAATGCTGGACGTTGGATTCCAGTCCCAGGGGCCTTTCTGCTGTGTCGGCAGAGGGCCCGGGAGGGGGCCGAGTGGAGGCCGTTGCTTAGGGAGGGTGAGGACGGTAGAGGAGCCCCGGGTTCTGGCCCCAGGGAGGGCATAGAGCACTCAGCACTCAGCCGGCATTCTGGGCCTCAGCCTGGAGCCCGAGGGAGCCCCTGGCCACCCACTGGGGGTTGCCCGGCGGCCTGAGTCGGGCGGGGACAGGCTAACACCACTTCCTCTGTGTTTTCCAGCGTCCGGCAGGACTTTGACGTCCCCACCAGCCACCTGATCGGAGCCCATGGCTACTGCACACAGGTCAGGGGGCGCGCGGGGCAGTGGGGTAGCCTGGCATTTCTTCCTCTTTCTCTTCCTCTTCCTCTCTTCCTTTGCCCTGTGGCCCTCTCCAAGTAGCCTTCACGTGGCAGCCTCTGTGGCCTCACTGTCACGGGGGCCTGGAAAGGGAGCTCAGCGTAGCTCCCACTTCTGGAAAGCTGGTTGTACCCCGTCTGAAGAGGCTGACGTTGGGCCCAGGCAGGGGGACCTGGGGTCAGCTGGGGACAGATGGCCGCCATGGCTCCCTGGACATTTGCGCAGGGCAGTGTCTTCCCTCTGTGTCTTCACAAAGCAGCCCTTAAGTGGTGTCATGGGAAGTATGTGGGGGGGACCCTTAGCATGACTGTTTGTCATACATCCTCCCAGTTCCCTGGTGACACCAAGGGAAGGATCTGTTCAAGATTCCATCTGTGCGCGTCAGGACTGGGAGCCAGATGTCACACCTGGCTTCTGTCTGAGCCTCCCAGAGCATGGCAAGGCCTCCCAGAGCAGCCACCTGGCCAGTCACACCTGAGTCTCAGTGCACACAGACCAACAGGCGTAGCGCAGACAGGCTGGGCGGAGCTGCTCCGTCTGCTGAGCCCAGCTGAGCACCCCAATGGTCGTGGGGGTCCTGGCTCACGGTGCCAGCTCTGAAAACATATGTGGGCACGATGCAGCGGCCAGCTGGGGGCCCACAGTTTGTCCAGGGCAGCTGAGGGACTGTGCGGTGGCTGCCGCCCACCTTCCTGGGTGGCCCGGCTCCCTCTCTGGGTGCCTGTCTTCCCTGTGGGCTCTCCTGTCAGCAGGAAGAGAGCAGTGCCGCCCAGGGTGAGCAGTTAAGCAGGGCCCAGTGGGTGCCAGACCAGGGTCTGGGGCTGGGTTCTGGTCACGCTAGAGGAAAGAGCTGGGGTGGTTTTCTTCCTCGCCCTGAGACTCGGTTTCCTCATTTGTGAGATGGAGCGTTTGGGCTGGACCAGTGCTTCTTAAACTTTGATGTGCACACGAATCCCCCAGGGTCTTGCTGATGAGCTCAGACGGGGGCCTGAGATTCCAAATTTTTGACAGGCCCCCCCGGGAAGGTGATGTCACTGGTGCACGGACCACAGTTTGAGTGGCAAGGGGCTAGATGACCGTTACGCTTTCCCACTGTGCGACTCTGAGCTAGGTAGGGGCAGGGAGCAGCTTGTTGCCCCTTCTCCCCTGTTTTGAGAAGGATTCCTGCTCCGAGGAAGGGTTGAGACACACGTCAGGTGGGGAACAAGAGCCTTCCCCGCCCCCCGCACCCCGAAAACCACATGGAAAACCTTGAAACTGTCTGAGAAAGGCCACGGCCCGGAGGTGCAGGATCTCAGAGCAGCCATTTCCTCCGAATTCTTTCTCGTTTCCTCTGCCAGGACGCAATGCGGCCTCCCACCCCCGATATCCCCTGCCAATCGAGGTGCTTCTGTGGCCATCAGCAGAGGCCTCTTTTACTGCCACTGGGGCAGGGGCCTCGGTGCCGACAGAGAGGTTTATTAAGCTGGCGTTGCTCTCACGGTTCTTGAGAAAACGCTTCTGTGAACTCTGCCCTCCAGAGAAAGGGCAGTGATGGCCTTTCCCACGTCCCGTGGCAGGGAGCCCTGCCTGCTGACCTCACGTGTCCACCAGCCCTGGCAGGACGTGGGTGAAACGGGGAGGGTCCTGCCCACCCCAGCGCTAAGGCCGGGCTCACCCGGGTCCTTTGTCAGCGGTCGGCGGGCACTTAGCAGCCGCCCTTCATCTCACGTCTTTGGCCAGCCGGTGGCACCTTGAGGGTAACAAGTGAGCGGAGAGGGAAGGGACACTGGGCAGGGAGCCAGAACATGCGCGTAGAAGTCCGGCTCTGTCTCTAACCGATCGTGTGGCTTGGGCAAATGCTTCCTTCTAACAGGAAGTCGGACCCCCTAGACGCTCTGCTTAGGAAGGGTCCTTCTGGCCACCCCAGTGCACCATCTGCTGGTTCTGGGGTCGGCAGGCTCGTTGGCCGGTCAGGTGTGGGGCACAAGTCACGTGGCCACCGAATGCCTGGTGCCATGCAGCTGGCGAGAGCAGAGACGGAGCCGGGACCCGGCCTGGGGCTGCTCTGCCTCCGCCTGCCTGCCTGCTGGCGCTGCCCTCTGCTCACCTCCCACCCACCCCAAAGACCCCGCTGTCGCGGGCGAGGTCGGGGGGAGCCCTGGGGTCGAGCGACTGGCACAGCGCCTGTCAGTTTCCTGGCGATGCTCACACGCTCTGGCCATGCACAGATGCTATCGTGGCGGGAGCCGTGTGAAGGGTACACAGGAACTCTGCGGACTATTTTTACGACTTCTTTTGAGTCTGTAATTATTTCAAAATAAAAAAGGATATTAAAAAAAAAAAAATGACCCTCCTTCAAGACCCACCCAAAACGTCGCTTGTCCACGGAGCGGCTCTGACCCGTCACGTGCTCCCGTCACGTGCTCCCAGTCACGTGGTCCCACGTCTGCCTGGGCCGCGGAGTGCCCTGTGCACGCGGGTTCCTGTCAGCCCCGTCCGGTATCGCCCAGGCTCACACCTGCTCCCCCGTGGCCGACCCCCGTGGCCCGGGTCTGGAGCCACTCCTCCCAGCCTGCCGGACCCCTGCCCACTGTACCCCACCATTAAGGCCTCAGGATGGGGCCCCGTGCACGCTGGTGCTGGATGGGTGCTCTCGGAACAAAGTCCGTGAGCGCCCAGGGTCGCTCCGATGAGAAGAGCTGGCAGCTTCCCCCCCCCCCCCGGCGCTCGTGGGCACACTGAGGCCACAGGCCCCGCGACGGCGGGCTCTCCCCCCGTGCTTTCCTGCCTGCTCCGCGCCTCTCTTCGGCCCCTGGTCCCCACCGCCCACCCCACTTCCTCTCATCGACAGGAACTCGTGAATCTGCTGCTGACGGGCAAAGCCTCGTCCAACACCTTCAACGACGTGGTGGAGCTGGATTCCGGGAGCGGGGACGTCACGCTCCTGAAAGGCGTCGCCGCCCGCAGCGACATCGGCTTCCTGTCCCTCTTCGAGCACTACAACGTGTGCCAGGTACCTACCTGGGAGGTCGCGTTCAGCCTCCCCCGCGGGGAGCCGGGGCCAGGGTGCAGCCTCCCTGCCTTTGCACACGGCCGCGAAATCCACGCCCAGAGCCGGCCGCCACCGTGTTCTGGGGAAGGCGGTTCGGAAGGGACTTCTAGGGTGATCGCGGGTCAGCGTGGCGGACACTGTCCTCCATGTGTATAGCGGGGTGGGGGAGGCGTCAACTCCAGGGACCAGGAACCTGAAGTTATAGCCCTCGTATGAGCTGCCTCGTATGAGGGCAAGGGCCAGAAAGCTGCACAAACTACGTGGCTTAAAACAGCAGAAACGTATCGTTGGGCCGTCCTGGAGCACAGGCCGGTTCTCATAGCTGACGTCCAACATACTCAAGGCGTGTGGCCCGGGCTCTCCTGTTCTTGGAAGGACGTCAGTCACGCGCGATTAAGGGCCGACCCTGGTCTGCCAACTTCCTCGTACGTAATTACGTCCACATCACCCTGTTTCCAAGTGAGGTCGCGTTCCGGGGTCGTGGGGGCGAGCGCTTCGGCACGTCTCTTTGTGGGACCCCGTTCTGCGCACACCGGGCATCCCTCCGTCTGTCTGCAGGTGTCCCGGTCCCTCCACTTCCTCTCTCACTGCAGCCGGGGGTCTCGGACAGGGCTGGGCCTCCAGGTGAGGCTGTGCGGGCGATAACATGACAGCACCTCCGACCAGCGTGGGCAGGGGGGCACTTGTCCCAGCCCGCTGCTGAACCTCCTCCGAGCCCCAGTTATTATGTTTTCAGAGAAGACATCACTCTGTGGGCGATCACACGAGAAGGATTGTTGTGAGGAGGCAGCACGTGCTGGCCCAAGAACCCAAGGTTCTTGGAGGGCTGGGATGTGGCCTCATTCACTGTGTGTTCCCGGAACCAGGGACACAGAGGCCGACCCAGGAGGGCTCTGAGAGAGCGCTGGGAGCATGGATGTGCCGAGCGGGAGGAGACCGGCCTTTTGGGGCAGGGCTCAGTCTCACCACGCCCCTCCTGAATGGTCACTCGTTCAGGCGTGCTGTCCCCTCGCTCGGGGGCCACATCCCCAGGTCCCTCTCTGGACAGCAACCCCACCCCCCAGAGACAAGGAGCAGGCTCGTGGCTTCCAGAGACTGGGGTGGAAGAGACCTGGGCCCTTCCCCGACGTGCTGGTGCTCGGAGGGAGCCCAGGAATGTGGCCACGTGGCCTGTGAGGCGCGCCAGGGCCCCTGAGCGTCTGACCCAGGGTGGGCTCTGGAAGCACGCAGCCCGAAATTCCGCGAGCCGAGCGGGTAACCCCGGCCGGACCCACGAAGTCTGCCGGCTCACCGTGATCCCTGCACTCATTCTTGAGCGAAGGGCGTTGGTCGTAAAGGAAACTATTTTCCTTTGCTCTGTGGAGGGCAGTCGGTGGGAACATCAGGTGGGGGATCGTCCTTCCCTTGGAAAATAAAACTCTGATTCGAGAAATGCAGGCCCCGCAAAGGTCCGAATCCTTGAACTCACATAGACGTCTCTGCCGCCGAGTTCTTGGCCGAAGACTGGGAGTTTTATCCCCGGCAGTGAGGGGACGTTGGCTCCTGTGTCCGGGGACCGCGGGGCCTTCGTCGGCGACCTGTGACCCCACCAGGCCGCGCTCGCCCGGCCGACGTCAGCCTCACTCCCCACCATCCCGGAGCTCCCTGCCAGCGTCGTGGCGGCCATGGCGATGGGGGCCGTTTCACTCCAGCGCGTCTCCCACGGCCCCCGGGGGACATGGGGACATGAACTAACTGCTGCCGTGACGAAGGGGCCAAAGCCAAGACCGAGTTGGGCCGGGAGGGTTCGGCAAGCCCCACCCTTCCCTGCTTTCCCTAGCCCCACAGATGCCACCGTCCAGCCAGTTCCTCCAACCTGGAGCGTGTCCAACCCAGCAGGGCGCCAGGTGGCTCCTCCCCTTAGCCGTTTGTCCCGTCTGTCCATGCTCACCCTGATCTGGTCTGGACACCTGTGACAGGCCGGCCGGCCTTCAGCTCCTGTCCTCACCACCTTCCGATCCTGTTTGTCCACCGAAGCCAGTGTGATTTAAAAAAATTAAAAAAAAAAATGGATCAGATCCCATCATTCCTTTGCTGAACACCCTTCAGTGGTTGCCCACTTCCCTGAGACTGTTATGGGCTGGATCGTGTCCCCTCCAAATTCATAGGTCGCATTCCTAGTCTGTATTTGGAGAGAGGGCCATTCACGAGGGAACTAAATTAAAACGAGGCCCACAGGGTGAGCTCTGATCCGAGCGGACTGGTGTGTCCCTCTCTGTAGAGGAGGCTGAGACACAGACACGCCCAGAGGGAGACCGCGTGCAGGCGCGGGGACACGACCACCATCTACAGGCCACGGGCAGAACCCAGAGGGACCAGCCCTGCTGACACCTCCATCTGAGGCTTCCAGCCTCCAGAGCTGTGAGGAAATAGCTGTCCGTTGCTTCGGCCACCCAGTCCCCGGTGCTCCGCTGTGGCCTCCTTAGCAGACACACGCGGAGATTCGAATCCAGACCCTCCCGGGACCCACAGGTCCCTACGAGACCCGTCCCGGCTTTTCCCCTCGCCACCTGTGGCGTAAATGTCACTTGCTATGGTGGGGGCCTTTCCCGACCTCATCACTCTGTCTCACTGGAGGCCGCCTCCGGTGGCCGCCTGCCCACCCTATCATTCTCCACCACGGAAACTTAATTCTTTCCTTCGTAGGCCTCTTCTTGGTTTTAAGTGTCCCATTTCATTGCTTTTGAGAGACACACTTTCCCCATAGTTGGACATTTCTGAGATGTGGATGCCTCATTACTGCAGTCGATGGTGTGTCAGACTCGCATTGCCAGTTCCAGTTCTTAGTGATGCAAAAAAAAGTAATAATGGCAGCTCCGCGGGCACCTCTGAGTCCGTGAGATGCGGTGGGAGTGTCCCCGCGGGACGGTTGGGCTGCCGCCTGTATCCCCCCGTCGATCCGGTCAGCTCCCTGAGGACGGGGCTCTTCTCGTTCCCTTCCCCGCCACATCCCCACGGTCTAGCCCGGTGCCTGGGACCAAAGCGTGAGCCACACTGGATGAGCCTTGTCCTTAGCGACGACAGACGGTTAGCCCTGCTTTCAGTCAAATGTCGATCCTTCTCACTTAGGCCTCCTAAGCCGGCCGGCAGTCCACAGACGGGTTTGGGGCATGCGTACGCCTCGCACCCCCCGCCCCTCAGAGATGCACGAACCAGCATTCAAAAGTCGTCCCTGGCTGTGTTGCCCGTCCGCCCACCAGGAGAAAGCCTCAGCCTGTGTGTGTCGGAGCAAACGTGCCCCGACCCGCCCTCCCGAGCCCAGGCCTTTGCTCAGCGACCCCAGAGTCCTAAGGAAGTGGCGTTTCACCTTTGGATTATGTCACCCACTCGGAGGGGGCTCCCACATGAGAAAGCTCATTTACAAAGCCTCTATCTAGGTAGCTGTTTTTTTTTTTTTTTGCCCTTAATCTCTTGACCATCGTATACATGGCACGCTGCCCTTTTGTCCCTCTGCTGGAAAACTCCGGGTGGCAGCTCCCTGGCAGGCTGCGTGGCTCTCCCCGCCCCCCTCCCCGCTGTGAGTGAGCGCCGGGTCACCAGCCCACAAGGCTCCCTGTCTGAGGCGACGCCCTCGTCGGAAAAGCCTCTTTGGAGCCCGGAACGGAAGCCAAGTGTGCAGTGGGGTTTAGGCACGTCCAGCCACGTCCTTTAAGACATTTAATTCCTCCGCATCCCACCAAGGATCCAGCTCTGCGGTCACGTTTTAATGTCACACGGGACTGGAGCGAGGGCCCCCCTGGTTGGGGTGGGGGGGCAGGGCGCCGGGACAGGGGGGACGTGCACACGGCATTAGGGTCTCCCGCCCACCCTCTGGAGGAAGCGGCTGTTTGTGGACGGACGAGCCTTTCCCAGGGGCCTGGTCCGGGCCTTCTAAGCACAGCCCTCCCACCCCCGGTCCGAGGCACCCCGGCCCGGCGTCTGCTCCCAGGCGGGCCCCGAGGGGCCGAGCAACACCGCCCAGCCTCTCCCCTGTGATGGGCCCTGGGGAAAGTATGCCCTTCTCCCCGCTGGAAAAATAATTCCCATGCTTTCCTTAATCCACAGGCTGTGGCTGTAAATACCTGAGCAAGCACATATCTCCCAGGGCTGGTGGGGATTTAGGCCAGAATCAGCCCAGCCCAGCCCACGGCACGTACAGAGCTAAACAAAACAGGGCCTGGGTGGGGGGAGGCGCCCACGGGAGTCACAGGTGACAGGGACGGAGGGGCGGGGCCAGCGGGGGGTCAGGCTCCCCTTGGCTGGCAGAGCGACAGCAGGTCCACGGGCCCCATGTGTGGGCCGTGGCACCGGCCTTCCCGACCCCCACCTCCGCCGTGGACGTCCTCTGCTGGGACCCGGAGGGAGGCCCTCCCCGGGCGGAAGCCTAGCTCCCGGCCCCGCTGGTCCCCGGATGTCTGGACGTCGGTCCTGGCATCGCCACTGACCGCGCTCACCTGGGGCCCTCCCTCCCTGCTCCCTGCGCCCCCAAGTCTCACCGGTCTTCACGTTCTGCTTCCATGCCACTCGCGTTCATCAGACACGTGCTTATGGTGCCTCGGCCCCCTGCTCTCGGCCGCGTCATCGCGAGGCGCCGGTGTCTTCTGGTAGAGGAGGGCGGGTGCCCAGTCCCCCCGAGTGGCAGCTAGGGGGTGACTCGTGCCCCCTGACTGGGCAGTGGGGTGAATCAGGACCCCGAAGGGAGGGGAGGTGTGCCGAGGACCGTGGGTGCGCGGGCCCGGAGGCCTGCCACGCTGGGTTAGTCTGAGGGCTGGCGAGCAGTCCCCTGGGGCCCTGGGGTGGGGAGGGGAGGACAGTGTCTGCAGGGGACGGGGGTGAGGCCGGGCCAGAGGGTGCCATTGGAGGCAGGATGGGCAGCAGCGTGCACCAGCGGGATGTGGGGATGAGGGGCACCGGGCGTCTGAGAGGCAGGGGCCCTGCGAGCAGCAGGCTGAGCCAGGAGGGATGCCTCTGGGAGACAGGCCCACCTCTGGGAGCAGCACAAAAGTCCCCCAACATCACACCCGGGCCGCAGTCCCCAACAAGGCCTCTCTGAGGTCAGCCTGGCCCCGGGGCTGGACAGAAGACGCGCTGGAGCCTTTCCCCCCAGAGACGGCAGGCCCTTTCAGGCCTCTCCGTCTGCGCCCTCTCCCCCGTCCAGGTCGGCTGCTTCCTGAAGACCCCCCGGTTCCCCATCTGGGTGGTGTGCAGTGAGAGCCACTTCAGCGTCCTCTTCAGCCTGCAGCCGGAGCTCCTGCGAGACTGGAGGACCGAGAGGCTCTTTGACCTGTACTACTACGACGGCCTGGCCAACCAGCAGGAGCAGATCCGGCTGACCGTGGGTGCGACGCGCCCCCACCCCGCCCCGCCCCATCCCGTGCACACTCGGGGCGGCGGGAGAGCAGCGCAGACTCACTGTCAGTGGGGGGTCAGAGGGCGCGTTGGCGGGTCCTCCTGCCGGAGGGGCCCGCACTGCGCTTTGAGAAGTTAGGGGTGCAGGGTGAGGTCGAGACCGTGCGTTCCGGAGGCCAGAATGCAGTGTGGGGTTGATTCTCTGGGCCGTGGGGAGCCCTGGGAAGGTTTGGAGCAGGGGAGTGACAGGATCGGATGTGCTTTCAGAAAGAATTATCCTGGTGGCTGAAGCGGGGGCGGGAGGGTGAGGCGGTGACTGGAAGTGGGAGGCCAGCGAGGAGGTTCTGTGGCATCTTGGGGAGACCCGGTGGGCCAGGACGAGGGGGGTCCAGTCGAGATGAGCGAAGGGTTAGGTGTCAGAAGAGTCGGGTCCCAGGAGTTGGGTCCGACCTCAGGGTGAGCTCGGGCCCGGGGCTGAGCACCTGCCTCTCTCTCGCCTCTGCAGACACCACACAGACCGTCCCCGAGGACGGGGACGGTGACCTCGTCCCACCCCTGGAGCTCTGCATCAGGACCAAGTGAGTCAGGCCCACCTCTGGCTGGGGAACCTCGCCCGAGCGGCTGGGTGTGCGGTGGGGTGCAGGTGACGGGCGGTCGGGCCGGAAGGAGGGAAGACCCCAACTCCGAGGGGTGTGGTGAGGGGGGACCCCCTGCAGCCCGGAGAGGCGCAGTGCTCGGGGCTTGTTCACACACAGCATCCGGTGGTCCCCACGGCCCGGGTGGAGCACGTGTGATTTGCAGGGTCACGCGTCTTCAGGCGGCTTCTGAAGCTGTCGCTGTGCCGGGGGGCGGGGTGGGGTGGGGTGGGGGCGCCTCACTCAAGGCAGCAGCTGTGTGGTGGGTGCTGTGAGGCCCAGAGAAGGGAGGACAGGTGGGGCTACCTAGGGGTGGGGAGGTCTTGAATGGGACAGGAGGGAGGGAGGGCCCGGCCCAGCCAGGGTGTAGCCCGGAGGTGACGTCCTGCAGCAGCCGCTGCCCCCGCATCCAGGAGGGGCAGCCTCCATCATTTTGTGGGTGCAGGCTGGACCCTCTGAACGCAGCAGGGGCGCCTCCTTGACACAGAGGCAGAGGTGGGGCCCTGGCTCCTCTAACCCAGCCCATCAGTATTGAAGAGGAGGCTGGGGTTCAGGCCAGGGGAAGGGGTTCTCTTCACTCATGAGTTCTCTGGCCGGCCGGGCTGGGGCAGGGCTCGAGAATGTGCTGGGCTGGAGCTGGCGGGGTAGTCTCAGGCCCCCCACAGAACCAGCCGTTGGGTAGTGACTTGGAGCCCTCGGGTGCAGCGGGAAGAGCAGCCAGGGAGGGAGCAGACCTGGACCCAGTGCCTCGTCGGGGGGAAGCAGGGTGACCCGCAGGTGTGACAAGTGTGGACTGGAGCCAGGAGGCCCGTGGGAATCCTGGCCTTGCCCGTTTCTGGCTGTGAACCCCTGGGCTTCACCTCCCTGAACCTGACTCTGTCGTCTGTGACATGGGGGTAGTGGCGGTGCCTGGCTCGGGGTTCTGAAGGGTACCCAGGATGTCCCCAAGGCCTCTGCAGGCAGCGCTTGTCATTCCTGTCTCAGCCACTCAGGACTCGGGGCGACCTCGGGCAGCGCCTCCATTTCCCTGTTTGTGACGTGGTCGGGATGGGGACGTGGGTCACGGCCGAAGGCCTGGGCCCTGACCCCCTGAGGCCCAGGGGCTCGCCCACGGCCTGGGTGCTGCCTGCTTGAGGCAAGTGAGCCCTCGAATGGAGCTGCAGAGAGAAAGAAGACCCCGTGTACACAGCGGGAACACCGGGGGGGGGGACATGGCGGAGCCAGAGACATCCTCAGGATGCTCGTCCGTTTGTCTGTCTGCTCACCTACCTGCCGGCCCACCCCCGGGGACGGAGCATTCCTGCTGGGTCATGGGCCGGCGTTTCTTTCGTCGGGAGGATTAAAGGCACATGCAGGCCGCTTTCCTTTCATGTACAGGGAGCCACTCATTCGGGGTGATGAGAGAAGGGCAGCCTGGGGAGAGGAGGTGACACCGGCCTCGGCGCTTTCTGCAGCGCGGGGCGGGAGGCCACGGGCCATCCTTCCTGCAGGCGGGCCTGCCAGGCAGGGCTCCGGGCCGCACCCTGGGCACAGGCCCCGGAGCCGAGGACGGACGGTGCATCTGTGTCCGCTCCCCGCCCAGGGCTGGCCCGCCACCCCGGACCTGTCCAGCTGCCCCACCTGGGGTAGCTCTCCTCTCCCCAGGAACGGGAGCTCACCAAGCACCTTCCGCGGGCTGGGATCGGACCCTCCTGAGCTCAGCCCCGAGCGTGAGAACGGCTCGGGGCTCTGTTTCCCCAGGGAGCTCGGCCCAGGGGCCTCAGAGTCCCTGGGAGGGAGCACTTCCTCCTCTTCTGTCCACTTCCCCTCCCGTCCCTCCTCCCGGGGCCGTGCCCGCATGCCGCGAAGTGGAACAGTGAGACGATGGCCTGCGGGATGGCGAGGGAGGCCGTGGGGGCCGCGTGCGGTGGGGCGTGAGCTCTCGGCCGGGGCAGGTCGCCGGGGCTGAGCGTCTGTCCCGCTCTGCTCTCGCTCGTCCCTGTGCACTGTCACAGGGGGACAGTGGCATCTCCCCCAGCGGAGCAGCGTCTCCCCAGTCCTCATCACAGACAGAAAATCATCACATCTGTGCAGCGCACAGGCTTAGGGACAGTCAGACTGGGGACTCTGTCGGCCCAGACCCCACCCGGCTGCCTGATGGCTGCGGGGTCAGTGTTCTGGACTCTGGCATCGGGCTGCGGCCCACCCGCTGGGAAGATCTGCTCTAGGGCCTGGTCCTTCGGCTCCAGCGGGCGTCCCCTGGGGAGCAGTACAGCTCAGAGCCCTGGGTCCCACCCCCAGGGGTTCTGGTTCAGGAGTCTGGGGCGGGGCCTGAGAATTCGCATGCCTGAGGAGTTTCCAGGTGCTGCTGGTGCTGTTGCCCGAGGCCCATACTTTGAGAACTGCTGTCCCAGGGCCTGGTGAGGGCAGTGCCCCCCCCCACCTGTCCCCCTGGACGCCCTGTGAGGTCAGACGTCTGGTGAGGCGCTGACCTTCCCACCTGAGGCCCACCCAGCACACAGCGCAGGGCACTGCCCTCCTGGCCCCGCCCCCTGCCCTCCAGGTGTGATGGTCCATCCTCCACTAGGACGTCTGCTAAAGCCAGTTGCCTGCCCGCGCCACTTCCCCCATCACTTGCCCCACATGTGGGTCCATCCGGGCAGTTAACACGGCGAGGCTTTCCCAGCCTTATTCCCGGAACAGTGGCGTGGGCGGTCGGCGAGCGGGGGCGCTGGGTTTTTCCCCTCGGTCCCCATCAGATAACGCACGGCCGTAATGGGGAACAGCAGGGCCCGGCCTCTCGGAATCTCGTTCCAGGGAGTTGGATTACAAAGGCTTTGCACTTTGTTTCATCCCAGATTCTCAAAGAGCTGAAAGGGAGAAACTTGGGAAAGTGGCCTTCAAGGTCAGTGAGGACCCAGCCGCTGGACGTGGGCCCGTGAGGGATGAGGCCTGCTCCTGCAGGACGGCCCTGCCTTGGCGAGAAGGGGGTACGTGCTGTGCCATGTCTAAGGCTGGTCAGCGCCCAAGCACGGCTGATGATGGGCAGCTGACCGCCCACGGCAGGAGGGCCGAGCCCTGTGGGCGGGCGGCTTCCCCGCCCATCACTTCAACCCCGTGGACACCTGAGCTGGGCTCCATGAAGGAAGCAGCTGGTTCTTGAAGGAAGTGTCGGTTCTTGTTCTCAGAGAGTGCACAGTTGAATAGAAGTCAAGTTCAGAATCAGCTGTATTCGAATCCAGGGAGAGATGTACCATCTACCCTCTTAACCCATAAAGATCTCTGATGCTCTCCCCGACCCAGCACAGGGCACACCACACACCGAGCCACCTGGCAACGCTTTTGGATCCACAAAAAGCTCCTTGGTCTCCACCCCGGATGGTTCTTCCTTTAACAGATGGGGCTCTGCAGAGTTGAGGTCCGTGCTCCAGGCCACACCTTGAGTCACAGGCAACACGGGGCCCGGAGCTTAGGCCCTGGGCTGTCCCAGCCCAATGGAAGGTCACTGAGCGGGCAGTGCGACTTCCCGCCACCTGGCTTTGTTGCCATGGCGACATCGCCCAGGACCCGCCTTTGGGTTTTCTACTTTGGAGAAGAGCACCCTACGTTACCCGTCCCCGGGTCCCGTGCCATCTCCACTGTCCGCTGTGACGCACATCCCCGCCTCCGAGAGTCTCCTGTTACCTTCGCTCGAGTCAGGAATGTGGGGTCCGTCCCCCGCCCACCCCCCTCCCCCCGCTTCTCCCGCTGTTCTCCAGCCCTCTCAGCGAAAACAGGCTCATTTATGGTCATTTCCCAACACGACCCACGCAGTGACCGTGCTCACCCCCCCGGCCTAAGCCAGACTGGAAGAGCATGAAAGCGCTGTCAGCAGTCCAGAGGGAGGAGGAAGGGACTCATAACCGGGGCCCGGGGCTGGGCCGCAGCTGTTTCTGTTTGGAGGCTCAGACCAGAAATTGAAAACGTGATTTCGGTCGGGAACAGTGCCTGCCAGGGGCTGGAGGGCCGCGTCCCGCTCCCTCAGCTGTCGGCCTGCCCGCCCCAGGGGACGTCACACCTCTGTGACACCCGTGTGCCTCTCGCCCACCGCAGGAGGGTCCCCTGGGTGCTCCCACGGCCGCTCTCCTGATCCCGCACCCGGCAGCCCGCACGCACGCACGCACGCCCCCGGTAGTTCTTGGACCTGGCCGGGTTCACAGAACAGGGAGAGAACACGGAGCAGGAGTCCGGAGGCCTCGGCCGAGTCCCGGCTCGGCCGCTGTCATGGTGCGTGACCCCCCAAAGGTTCGGTTCTGCCCCAGACCCAGGTTTCCCCGTCCGTTGATTGTGTGTAGCGAGTTCTTCCCTGAGCCGCTGTGAGGTTGAAGAGGAGAGGCAGAGGCTTCTCCTTCGGAGACCGTCCGGGGCGCACGCATGCATGAGGGGAGAGCAGGGGATCTGGGGGAGCAGAGGGGAAGGGACACCGTGGCGGTGGCCTGTGGGACCGGACGAGGCGAAGGGAGTGGGCAGAGGGGACCAAGACGCGGCGTTCTCCCCCGGAAACGCACCAGCTTCAACGCTGCTGGGAGTCAGTTGAGGTTCAGTTGTGGTGATGGCCCTGGAGGAGAGGGCCTCGTTTGCGGCTGCGAGGTGGGCCTCCGTGATGCCGAGTGCACCTGAGCTCCGGGGACCACGGCATCTTCTTCACTGAGCTCCGGGGACCACAGTGTCTCCCCCAAGCTGCGGAGATCACAGCATCTTCCCCAAGCTGCATGGACCACGGCATCTTCCCTGAGTTCTGGGGACCACGGCGTCTCCCCCGAGCTGCGGGGACCACGGCGTCTTCCCTGAGCTCTGGGGACCACGGCGTCTCCCCCGAGCTGCGGGGACCACGGCATCTTCACTGAGCTCTGGGGACCACGGCATCTTCACTGAGCTCTGGGGACCACGGCATCTTCACTGAGCTCTGGGGACCACGGCGTCTCCCCCGAGCTGCGGGGACCACGGCGTCTTCCCCGAGCTCCACCCTGAAGCCCGAGGTCCTCGACCGCGGTGGTTTTGCACCCCAGGGAACGTTTGGCAGTGTCTGGGGACACGTTTGGTTGTCACAGCTGGAAGGGAGGGTACTGACATCCTACAGTGCACAGGACAGCTCCCACAGCAGAGTTATCTGGCCCCAGTGTCAGCGGTGTTGAGGCTGAGAACACTCCACACTCACTCTCGGCCTCCTGCTGAATTAACGCGGGACGAGGCGCTCTGTGCCTGTGCCACTCGAGAGCATCTCCACGCCACCCTCCCCGTTTCTCGCCTGCCCCCTCCTGCACACGCCAAGCTCTTCCCACTGCCCTTGTAATTGACTCACGGACTTTCCGAACCATTCCTGTCGGAGGATGGTTCTGAACAGTCTAAGAGTTTCTTGTCTCAGCCCTTTCAATTTTTAAAACGTCTCTGCTTTGATTTTCTACGTTCGTTGTGAACTGCTTCTCTCTGCTGCTTTTAATACTCTCTCTGCTTCGATACCCGTTGGCTGGCATGAGGAGGGTTAGTTACCTCTGTGAAAAGCCTCAAAACTAAGCATAAATCCCATAGCCTGGCCTTAAGACTCAGTGACTGCTAGTGTGACATGTGCTTCAAGCGGCAGACAAGTATGGCTCGCCCCCCTGCCCTGAAGCCAAACCGCATTTTGCCGGGATCTGAGATGTTTGCAAATGGAGAGCTCATGGGAGGAACTTCTATCTGCCTGTTGAGAGGAGGGAGGGTGAAGGCTGGGAGGGATGGCGAGGGATGAGGGAAGGGCCTTGGGGGCCAGGCAGAGGATGAGTCTTCAAGGGATACAGGAAGTCGGGTCCATTGCTGACTCTTCCCCTCCTTCTCGCCATGACTAAGGGCGAGAAACCACCCTGGTGTGGGCAGCATCCCTTCTGTAAGTCCCGGTCCCCGAGCTCTGCGTGGAGTCAGGCTGTGTGGGCTGATATCACTCTCCTCCCCTCGCTCCCTCCTGCTGCCCTCTGGGGGCGTCTGGATTCAGGATGTGTCCCTAGGGTCTGAAACTTCGGTAAGAAACTTTGAGAGGCTGATGCTTACCTACTGCAGATCTTAATCGAGCAATAAAAGCTTTTTAATGACGTGCTTCGAAACTGCAAAGATGACGAGCGGAGAGAGAAAATGGAAAATCTCAAGTCGCGTGGTGGAATCAATTAAGCCCTGCCTTGCGCTCTGCAGCTTGGCTAAAGTACTGTGGATCCAGTAAGTGCACTAGCTCGGCCTCGTCCCTTGGAGCGCGCGATCGGCCTGGTGCCTTCCCGGCCGGCTGTCTTACCTCCAGAACCTGCTCGGCCGTCCGTGCGAGCCAGAGCCACACCTTTCGTCCTTGCTGGCTGGACCGGTATTAGCTACCCGGGGTCATCATCGGGCTCCAGCAGCAAAGGGTGCAGGCGGCGGGGCCCTGCCCACCGCGCAACCCTCCGACCTCTCCCAGCCACGTCAGGCTGTCTGCGGATGCAGCCGCAGCGCCCCTTCTCGAAGCGGTTAACGCACGCTGTGGTGCCGCTGGATTTCATCAACGTCGCTCAACCCCCGAGCGCCCGAGAGGTTCCTCTGGACCCGCCTCCGTGCTGAGGCCTCAGCTCAGGACGGGGGGTCTCCTGCACCCAGACACCACAGAATCACTCAGTTCTCCCACATGCGGTGGGACCGGGGACGCTGACCGTCACGACTCAGGCGACGGACGTGCCTGACGATGAGGGGCGGGCGGGGCCTGTGGCCGAGCACCAGGGGCTCGTGCATCTCTTGTCTCAGGCTAGGTTGGGGACCAGCTGTACTTCTCACAGTCCCTCCTGAGAAAAGAGCTCTTCCGGAAAGGTCTGCAGACGTGTTCGCGTGTCCAGATCCGCCTCTGAGCACTTGCGACCAGAAGGATCCCAGGGGCCCGATGGCTCAAGTGGAGAAATACTACCGCTCAGGCTTGCGCGCGGGAAGGAGGGGATCAGCCGCCCAAAAGCCACGCAGCCTCGTTTCGGGTGCGAGTTAAAGTGTCGCAGGGATTAGCGAATGAGGCCGAAGAGAGCACAGGGCTGGTGTGGGAAGGACCGGTTCCCCGAAAGAGTGTAATGTTCGTGGCTGAACAGGTTATCCGTCATCTACCCACCTCAGCCTTTTATGCTGACTGTTTTAGCAAGACTGTGCAGTTCTGTGTGCATCTATGGACCAGACAGAAGCTTCTTGAGCTGTCGATGGGCGTGCCCGGCATGGGGCAGTGCTGTGCCCTGTGTCCGGACTGTGTGTGCTGGACATCGCATTGTCACCCTCTCTGGTGGTCATGGATGGTCTGTCACAGAGCCCTGGGTGGAGCTAGGAGGAGAATGCAATATTAATTGTTTCAGAACGGGCTACATGCAAATGTCTCCTGCACTGAACCTTTCTACGGGAGCAAGAAGCACAGAATTACCATGTTTTCTCCCCCAAAATGATAAGAAATCTTTTTGCTCGTTCGAAGGGGAACGGGATGGTGCAAAGTGTGCAGGATATTCAGTAGTGGAACAGACAGGCTTTACTGATACCAAGAAGTTGTCTGGAGTCAGAGGGTAAGAGTGGAGTGTGTGTGAACCCCGCCCGCTGCCTTTGCAATGCCGTCCCCCACCCGAAAGCTCGGGGACACCGACGGCGCAGATGGAGGAGGCCCGGTGGGTGATGAGCCGCTCCTGAAACTCCTTGGTGCGTCCATGCGTTTGCGTGGGCAACGCGACCCCCGTATTCTGGGAGAGGCCGTCCCTTCTGTCCCTGTCGCAAGTCCCAGGCTCAAATCAAGGCTGCCGCGCTTTGCACTGCAGGTGCACAGTTAGAGTGGGAGAAGCTTCCCTTTTCTTCCCTGAAGAAAAGCTTCAGGTTCTGAAAACGTTTGCTCCCGCCCTCCCCACACCCTGTGCCGTGGGGAGCATTCCCACACCCCAGCCTGGAATGCCAGGGCTGTGGCGGTATGCGACTTCTGTTTCCCCGTTCTTGTGACCTTAGGATATAAGTGTGTGTATAATGTAACCAACGGCAGGTTTGGCAGGAATATTCCGTCTGCTCTAAGTGTGGTTCCTCGGCCTTGTTCTAGAGAACCAGTGCCGCGAATTAAGACCCCATGTCGGGAAAGGTCGTGGTCTCGTGTACAATGACTATTACGTTGGACTTGAACCTCAGCCTGGATTACAGTTCTGTCATACTCAGTGCTTCTTAAGGTGTCATCATTTCTAAAAATGCGAATCTGTGTTTTACCGAACTGCCCACGGCCCTCCGCCAGCTTCCCGTGGCTCACAGAGCCGAGGCCCCTCAGGTCCCGTGTGGCGCCGCCCATCACCCCGCTCCCCGCCCTCGGCTGCACCCCTCTCCCCGCCGGCCTGGGCTCTGGCAGCCAGTGCTTCTCCTGCACTTCGAAGGCGCCAGGGTTTTTTTTTTTAGACACGGGTCCTTCCCACGTGCGCCTTGGAAGCGCCACCATCAGGCACCCCTGGAAAGCGGCTGGATTCAGACGTGTGTGCGTCACTCACATCGGCGAGGGCCCCCCAGTGCCAGGCACGGGGAGTTCTCCATAAGCACTTGTGGCAGGAGTGAATGATGAATGAATGAACGAATGACCCGCCCCTACAGCGGTCTTGGGTGTTTCCGTGTTTTGCAGGGGCCTGGCGCGTAGGTTTGTGTGTGAGTGTGGAGGGGTGCGGCAGAGAAGGTGGAACATGACACCTCCAAGCCCCGGGGGATGGGGACCAGCGGTTCAGGTGGGCGGGGCTCCCGGTGGTGGCTCCTGTGTGGGGCCCTGCGGCTCTGATTCTCTCTGTCCCTCTGCTCGTAGGTGGAAGGGGGCGTCGGTGAACTGGAACGGCTCGGACCCCATCCTGTGAGCCTTGCTGTGGCTGAACGCTGGGGCTCCGGCACTCATCACAGGGGCGACAGCTGAGCCCCGGGCCTCAGGGACGAGTGTCTCAGAGGGGTGTCATGCCCCCTGGACCAGCTCTGCTGCAGAAGTGTCAGACACCCACCCCCCGTCCCTTCCATGAAGGGCCCACCTGGGACTGTGACGAGGGTCCGGGGTGCAGCTGCGTGGCCCCCTCCCAGCTGAGCTGTGGCTGCCACGGACGGGAAGGGTGCCAGTCGCTGGGGCCTCTGCTGCCTTCGCCTGCCTCCCTCCTTCACTCCCTGCGCGGCCATCCCCCTGCCAAGCTTCCGACGTGGTCAGCCCAGAGCCCCTGGGCACGTGTTCGTTCTGGTAGCTGGCTTTCTATAAAGCAGGCGTGAAACCCATGTCGAGGGCCGAGACTCATTCGTTCCGTTGCCTCTGTTCGGCGGCTCAGGGCTGGGGCGGGAACAGTGTTGGGCTGAGGGGGCCCCGGAGCCCTGGCCATCTGTGGGCTAAGACGCCACCTGACCGGGGTCTCGGGCCTCGTGGTCCTGGCTGGACTTCTGGTCCAGCCTGACTTCTCCCGCTCAGCCTGGGTCTCAGGCACCAGGCTGCCTAAGCTGTGCTGACCAGGAGCAACTCGGGGGCCCAGGAGCCTGACTCAGGGCAGACCCAGGATCCTGGGAGGCCCCAAGGGGACAGTCATGCGGACCTGGAGGGTCGGCTGGACCTGGCCAGGTGGACGTGGGGGGAAGGACCCTCGAGGGAGGGGCCCCGTGGCCACAGTGAACGGGGGTGAGCAGAGAGGCGGGCTACAGGGAGGCGTGTGCAGAGAGAACTGGCCGAGGGTGGGTGGGTGGGCGGAAGCTGTGGGGACCCTCGCATTCCAGAGCCAGTAGCGACCAGGTGGCAAGTGGACAACACGATCACTTGCGAAGGGAGGACTGTACCGCGGAAGCTTCCTTCGTTCCCTTAGTTTATATCCTCCCGATCTCAGAAGAGGAAAAAGAGCGAGAGTAGACACGCAGTGGGCGGCCAGCATAGAGACCGGGGACCGAGGGAGGGCTCCCGGAGGCAAAGCCCCCCGGCTTCCGGGAGCCTGTGGTGCAGCCGTCCCACGCCTGCCCCAGCCGTGCCCAGCGAGCGCTTGGGCCTGGACCCTGAGTGCAGCCAGCAGAGCGTCTACACACGGAGACCAGGGCACGCCATCCTCCCCGGCCCACGGAAAGGCCGCAGAGGCCGGAGACGCTGATGGCAGCGGCTGCCCAGCCTCCACGGGGCCCGGAGCTCAGAACGAAAGCAGCCGCGAGGGGTGGGGGGCGGGGGGCGGGGGGCTCTACTCCCTCTGCAGCACTGGCAGCGAGGAGACCCCTTCAAGTGCCAGGCGCGCCGGGCGATAAACTGACAATTGCTGGTGACAACTAAAGAGCCTGCCCTGTGCTCCCGTGGGCTGTGCACGAGTGTGGCCAACGCCGGCCTCTGGGGAGAGGCAGGGAGGAGCCGGAGGGAAGCCAGGGCCGGAGTGTTTTGTCCGTGCCCTGCCGAGGCCCCAGCGGGGTTTGCTGTGTAAACTCCAGTGGCCGTTCGCAGCGGGCCTCCGGCAGAACTGCTTCCTATATGTCCCCGAAATGTTTACGCATTTGTTTTCCTTGGCGGGGACAGGCCAGCTCCAGCTGAGAGGAAGGTGGTTTCCTTGCAGCGGCTTTGTTTATCAGCCCAGGAAGGAAAACCTGTGTCTTTTCAATAAAACCTGTGTCTTTTCAATGAAACTCACTTAACCTCTTGTCCAGGGTCTCATTGGCAGGGCTGGAGAAATCAAAATATTCCCGGTGTTGCTTGAGAGGACCAGTTCCAACAAATTATGAAAGCGTTTTTCTGGAAGCCGAGACGCAGGTACACACGCGCACTTCGAAGTCCATTGTCTGGGGTTTTCTGGGATGGAAGACGAGCAAAGCCCGGCACCATCCTCTCCCAGACCCAGAAGGTAGAATGAACTCAGGGGACCGTGGCCAGGCCTGCAAGGACGACACACAGGCCCATGCGTCCTTGCACACGGCTGTTCCCCATCTGGGGTGCGTGGTTTTCTGTGGGCAGGAGTCTGTGGGCAGGCTTCAGAGGTCCATAGTTCCCCCCCCCACCCACCAAATGGTATTAACATTTTTATGTACATGTACATTTGTATAATTATCTGGGGAGAGGATCTTTAGCCTTCCTCATGGCCTTGAACTTGGAAAAAGCCTCCTCCTTTTTTCATAAAAGGTTGAGGACATGAGTGGCCGTGTCCTACGGGTTAGTGGCACCCCAGGGCCGAGCCTGGGTGCAGCCCTCCACCTCCAAGGGGCCGGGCCACGGAATGAGACGACCTCGGTGGGGTGTGAGCAGGAAGCAGCTTTATCTTTTCTCACTACTTCCCACTGGATTCCTTCTCTCTCCTGTCTGCATCCTGGTCTCTGGATGCAAGAGCAGGGCGATGCCACCGCTGTCCCCGGCAGTGTGAGCGGGGAGACCGGTCTGATGAAAGCTCTTAGTGGGGACCTCGCATTGCGGGGGTGTCTCCGGAGTCAGGTGTTTCATTCTCCTGCAGCTTCCAGGCGAGTCCGCCTCCCTCCCTGCGCTTTCAAGGAGACCCGAGTCTGCCTTCTGCAGGGTCCACGTTTGAGCCACGATGCGAAAGCACCGACACATCGTCGCCTCCCCGCTTCCAGGGGGGAGCCAGACCCTTCCCGCCTCAGCCTGCCTGTCTGCTCAGCGCCCCCGCCGGGAGCAGCGCCGTCCAGGGGGGAGTCACAGCCCGTCCCGCACTCTGGGCCACACAGGGCGAGCTTTCAGGCGGTTTTCTCGAAGCCTCCCTCACTTGGCTTTGGGAGAAGAGATGCACCCCTCCTCACGCCATGGCTGGGCGAAGGGGACCCCAGCATACCGAGGCCTCTCTCCAAGTCCTCAGGAGCTGCTGGCCTCTTCCCCTGCCGGCCAGAGGAGGTGATGGACTGACTCTGGTAGGACCATTCGCACTACTCTTTCTGCAAGTCCTACCCGGTGGCCGCCAGGTAAAAAGCAGTTCCCAGGAGAACGGCAAGAGTTCCCAGGAATTCAGAGCTGGGCTCGGGGCTTGGAGGGACGTTGGGAGATAGCCCAAGGCAGGGGTGTGTCCAGACGTCATCCACTGCCCCCCACGGTTTCTGGGTCTGAGCCTCGAGGGAAGTCAGGGGCTGTGGCTGGGGCCCACCTGCTGTAGGAGAGGGACAGCAGTGTACCCAGCTTCCTGGCAGGGCAGGTGGCAGGGAAGGGCCCGACTTAGGCTCCCACGGGCCCTGGGCTCTGCTAAGCAAGTGATGAAGATTGTCCTGCCCTAGTTCAGACCCCACCTCGCCACTCAGAGTGCAGTCCTTAGTCCAGCAACACCTGGGAGCTGCTTAGAGATGCAGAACCCCCGGCTCCGCCCCAGCCCTACTGCATCAGGAGATGCATTTTAATAACACGCTTGGGTAAGTCAGGTTACAGTTTGAGAAGCTCTGCTCTGAAGCTCGTGGTTCTGTACGGAAACGCAGAAGCGGTCCCTTTCAGGAAGAAGTGTACTGAAGGGACGTACAGCCGAGGTGCCGCCCGGGCCCCCCGAGGGAGAAGCTGCAGCCGGACCCGGGGGGCGGGGGGCCTGCGGCCAGTCCTGACTCACTGCTTCCTGCCCGTGTGGCCCGAGTCCTGGGCATGGGCTCCCCGGGCCTCAGTTTCCTTCTCCGTAAAGTCACCAGCTCGCAAGGCTGGGACGAGGAGTCAGTGAGTCCACACGATGGAGCGTGCAAAGCAGGGCCTGGCCCACCACCCCCACACGGGTCTGTTCTGCCCTGGATGTCTCCGTGGGGCCCGGGGAGGCTGCTCGCAGGCGGTAGCGTCTCGCCTGGGCCTGGACGGACGGACGGGCGGGCGGGCGGGCTTTCGACACGTGGGGAGAACTGGATGGAGGATCTTCCCGGGTGGACGGAACAGGAGAGCCAGAAGACTGTGGAAGTCCGTGTCCGCATGTCTCACTGGGGGGCGCTCCTGAGTGGGGGCCCCCCTGGAGGTTAGCAGAGGAAGCCGACAGGAGGTAGAGGCCTTAGATGGTGAGCCCAGGCCTGGGTGTTTTCCCCAGAGACAAGGACTGCTCAGCGCTCTGCTTCAGGGTAGGGGGGTGTGTGGCATGGAGCATTGAGGGGCTCATGGAAGGCACACGAGTGAGAGGCGAGGAGGGGATGGAGGTGACGGATACTGATAGCCTTCACACCCAGAGGCCATGCGGACAATCCTCACTGGCCACCAAGACCTCACAGGACCCTGAAACGTGCAGGCGGCAATCGGGCTGCCAAGACTATTTGCAGGTATTTCTCTCCACCCACCAGAGTCCTCCCTACTCCCTAAGCACGCTCTAATCCCCATGGGGCTGCGGGAGCTGTAATTACCAGGCAAAAAAAAATGCCAGGCATTTGCGATATGGAGATTGCTTAATGCAGGACGAGGGGCGGGCGGGCAGGTGGGCAGGCGAGGGGCGGGCCGGCTGCCCCGGGGGCTGGAGGGCACGCTGCCAGGGCCTGCACGTGGCTCCAGCAGAGTGAAAGGAATCAGAGCCTCACCGCCGGGTGCCCGGGGGTGACGGACGCGTGGGGGGGGCCCCTTCCCACCGCCCCTTTCACGCCATCTTCATTCAGTGTGTCATCCACCGTCCTGCCCACGGTCCCACCGAGTACCCATCCTACGTGCTCAGGCAGACACTGAAGGCCTCTTTTACAGGGGGGGGGGAAACTGAGGCCCGGGTAGCGATCCTTGGTTAAGAGCCCTCGTAGGACATTTCTCCTGTAGGGGGGGGCGTCTCTCGGAGTCCAGACCGCCAGACGGTGTTCGGACTGAGGGGGGTACACCTGCTCTCTACTGCGTTCCTCCGATTCGTCCTCCAGCTCCGGTCACCCCAGACCACAGCAGCTGCTCCCCCCCAAGAGCCCCGTGCTGCCCGGAACCTCTGCCAGTGCTTCGTCACACCTGGTTCTTCGCCTCCCCGCCGTCCATCATCTGCCAAATCCTGCCCATCCCTGAAGCCCCGTCTCCCAGCTGCTCCTTGAGGCAGCCCTGCTGCCTCAGCCCTGAGTGTGTTCAGTGGGCTTCTCTCACAAGCCCAGATACACACACATGCACGCACACGCACACACGCACACACACACACACACACACGCGCACACACGCACACACGCACACACGCACGCACCCCTCCATCACGCTGCGTTTCCTTATCCTGGGCCTGGGGCCCCTCTTTGCTCCCTCCCTCCATGCGCCCGTCGCACCGGGAGGGATGAAGCCCAAGGTTCACTGTCCTCTTTGAAGAAGCCTCTCCCCGCCCCACCTCCCGGCAGAAAACCCCCAGGCACTCGGCCCCCAGGCACCCAGTGCCCGGCTGGGGAGGCCGAGGCCGCAGCTGCTCCAGGTCTCCAAACCGTTGATTCTGGGTGTGGCTTTGAGATTAAACCTGGCGCCCTTCCTGTGGCCCTTGATAAGGGCCATCCGAGGTTCTTATCTGGCGTTTTCTGTTTTTCTTCTTGTTGACATCTTTGAGTCCCACCTCCCTGGGGAGCGAGGGAGCCCTGCGTGATAAGCACCCACCTCCCTGTGCCTCGCTGGGCGCCCAGTGCAGGCGCTCGTGTTTCACGTCTCCGGGGCCCTGCCCGCTTTGCCTCACCCCTCCCCTGTCCCAGCACAGGGTGGGAGGAGGGTGCTATTAACAATTACTTCGGGCTCGCTGTGTCAACAGACGGTGCTGTGTGTGGGAACCTTAGTCTAAGGAAGGATTGCTCTATGATTGGTTGATCTCCTGATACCATTCTCCAAACTCCTGGGCTCAGATACTTCTCGGATTTTATTGGGGGCATAGGGCTCAGAGGAGGGGAACCTGTGTGGGCTGGAGCAGTCAGGAAGGCTTCTCGGAGGGGGAGGATTGAAGCAGGGTTGGGGAAGAGGAGGGACAGAAGCACCCAGGTCGGGGTGGCCAGGGGCAAAGCTGCCGGGGGGAAGGGGTCGGGGGTTCTGGGGCGGCAGGAAACTTAGGGGATGCTAGCTCTGGATCCTGAAGGGCTTTGCTTGCCAGGTGACGGAGCCTGAGCGGCCTCCGGCGACACTGGGGAGCCACGGAGGTTGTCAGGGCAGGGCAGGGGTCGGGCCCACGGTCTTGGGAGGCTGGTGCTGCAGCAGCGTGGAGGGCGGCCCTGCCGGAGGACGCCAGCTCCGGGCTGGGCTCGTGGAGAGGAGGAGCACGTGGGAGACACCTTGCACTGTGGTGATTCAGCCTGGGGAGCGAGTGGGGGGGGCCCACCGGCCTGGGGGCAGGGCCCCTCGGTCGCCCGCTTCCTGACGGGCTGGTCTCAGCCTTGAGCAGCCGTTCCCTCTGTCTGCTCTCCTGTTGGCACTGGCGGCTGCGGCTTTCCCGGAAGGTTCTTGACAAAACATCCCTACCTCCCCGGTGCGGGCTTCCTTGGCCCCTGCGTTGGCCAGCCGGGAAGGAGGGGGCCCCAGCGCGAGGAAGTGCCCAGGCCTTTGTCCCGGCTCCGGCCGCAGCTGGACCCTCTGCGCATTGTCTTCCAAGCTGTCGATGACCTTGGGCCAACTGGATGGGACCGTCTGGCTCCCTGGGGCCTGGCCACCTCCAAGTGCACATGCAAGGGAGCCAGGCTGGCCACCTCCAAGTGCACATGCAAGGGAGCCAGGCTGGCAGGAGGGGTCTCAGTCCCTCGCCGGCCTCGGGGACGACCTGGGGTGTCCGCGTCATCTCCTGAAGACTAGGAACCGTTCGGGCAGGAAAGCGGACGGCAGCCCCTCCGGCCCCGGCCTGAGGCCCACGCTTCCTCCAAGCCTGCCGCTGTCCCGGGCCGGGGTAGAAGGCCCCAGTCTGTCCGCCTGCTGGTCCATCTCTCCGTTTAGGGGATCCGTGCTCATGGGGTCTGCATGGTGAGAAAGGGGCCTGGCTCTCTTGGGGGCGTGGTCATGATCTCACACCTGGATCCAACTCCTCAGATGTGTCACCTGAGTTAAGTTATAAAACCAAATAAAAAACCTCTCTGAGCATCACTGTCCCTGCCTATACAATAGGAATAATCGTATCCTGTACGTCTTGGGGTTGGTGTGAAGAGGGAAGGCACAGAGCCTGGAACGGGCTGGTACCCAGTGTGAGCCCAGCAGCTGTCGGCTCTTGTGCTGGGAGCTGGCTGGGAGGGTGCAGGCACCGGGGTGGGCCTCACTCACTGAGACGCAGGAGGTGGGCCCACCTGCGATGCTGTGTGACACAGTGATGCCAGCTGGACCTCATCCATGTCAGCTCGCCCTGCTACCCCACCAAGCCCACCCTAACTGGCAGCCCTTCCTCTCCTCGCCTCAGCTCTTGCTGGGCTGTGGAGCTGCTCCTGACCTTGCTGGAGCTTGCCTTCCTCCCTGGTTGCCCCCGTCAGACCCTCCCCCTGCGCTCGGGTGTTGATCCTCATTCTGTGAAATGAGGTGATTGAATGAGGCGGCCCTCAGCGGCTGGGCCCACATTCTTATCAGTGACCACCCCTGAGACAGTGACCAGGGACACAGCAACGGGCACTGTGTGCAGCACCTGAGAGGCCAATCACTCAAACCTGTTATTACCAGATGGGGAAACTGAGTCTCAGACAGCGAAGGCGCTCGCCCCAAGCCTGCCGGCCTACAGACGGCAGATGCTAAGTGCGTCCCACTCGCTCCCCTGCCCCCTGGAAACCCCCAAGCGGGGTGGAGGAGAGGGCGGGGCTTCCTGGAACCCTGCTCTCCTATCTATCTCCCCTCGCTTCCTCCCGCGTCGCCAGGCAGGCCTGAGACCTCGGGGCTCTGGAAATATCTGTGAGTGTCCTGGTTTCTACCCCAGCGAGCCATTGTGTGGGAGCCCAGCCTTTCCTTCAATTCAGAGCTCTCCCGCGAGCAGCCCGGAGAGAAGGATGGGTCAGAGCCCCCTTCCGGCCCTTCCCAGGAGGAAGCCTGGTCCGCCAAGGGGGGAGCAGCCACCCAACCCCAGCGGCCTCTGCGTACCCACTTCCTGTCGCCCCCCGGCCCCCGGCGGCTTTGGCAATCAGAGAAAAGGCCACGCATTTTTTTTTTTTTTCCGTCTCCTCTGCGAACGCAGACACACCTTGACTTTATTTGTCTAAGGGTTTTCCATTTCCTTTTCTGGAAAGTCGTCAGGGTCCTGCCTGTTCCTTTCATCACAAGGAGGCTGTGTCACCCTGGGACGGAGCGAGCGAGGAAGGCTGAGAACCCAGCAGCCACGCGAGCCTGTGCTGTGCTCCCCCCGACACTTCGGGCCCAGGTGACCGCTCAGGTGGGCCTTTCATAGGGAAGTACGCACCTTTGTATGCGTGAAGAGCCTCTAGCTGGGGCAGTGACGTCCCACAGTCTCAAGGCACGAGGCTGGCTGTCCCCTCCTGAGTCCTGTTCGTGGCTGTGCCCACGGTCACATTCAGAGGCCTAATGGTTCAAGCTCCCCCTTCAGCCCCAGCTCCCACCCACACTGGTCTGGGTGTGAGACGCCCTGCAGGCAGAGCCTCTGTACCCTGGCCTGGGTGCTCCCGGAGGCGGGCAGGGCCCGGGAGCTGAAGCAGAGATTCAGGTCGTGAAGAAGACTGGCACAGGACGTCCTGGGCTCAGGGCTGGCGGGAGGGCCATGCGCCATCCCATCTCCGCCAGCCCCGCTCGGAGGGTCTGAGCCAGCCTTGGCAGTGAGGGGCAGGGAGAAAAGCTCCCCACCCCAGCCTTGGCTGGAAGCCCACCCATCTCATCCCTCCTTCTGCTCAGACTTTCCTTTTCCCAAACCACCTCCCTTCCTTTACATAAACAAATCTGCCTGCCACGTCCCCTCCTCCAGGAAGACTTTCTTGATTGCTGGGAAGGGGCAGGGCTTTTCCGCTGCTCACAGACCCACCTCGCCCCTTCCCGAAGCTCAGGCCTGTGCCTCAGTGCCGTCCCCTGAACACCCATGGTGGAACGTCAGAGCTCCAGGCCACCCTCTCTTGTCAGGGGCGCTTGAGCCAGCGGGTGTCTGTGCCAGTAAGCGGTGGAAGAATGGTCTCCTATGGCCATCGCCATGGTGCTGGCCCGGGCTGGGCACCAGCGGCACTGTGTTATCTAAACGGTGACTCTCCATCAGGGATGCACCCCACCGAGGTGGCCAGGCTCAGGCCTTCTTGTGGAAAGGCGTGCAGTACCCCTAAAACACAGCCTCCTGACAGTAAGATCTGCTTCTTCGATTCCCCGGGTAGCCAGAATCAGGAGACAGAGTTTCTCCCAATGACAGGCAGCTGGTCTCTGTTATCGTGCAGTACGGGTTAGCAAACACTTCTTTCTCTTCTTGCCAAGGCTTCCAGGAAGCTCGGATGAAAAGTGATTGCTCAGTTGCGATCTCTGCTGACATGAGAAGCCTCCTTGCTCTCTGTGTTTTTATTTTAACTACACTGTGATTGTTTGTTTGTTTGTTTGTTTTTGTAATTCAGCTCCTTGCCACTGAAAGTTCTGAGACCAGCAGCACTGGAATTGCCAGGGAGCTCGACAGAAATGCAGACTGTTAGGCCCCACCCACACCTACGGGCTTAGAATCTGCATTTTAACAAGGTCCGCGGGGGACGGATGTTCATAGTAAAGTCAGAAGCACAGATGGAATCCTCTAGGTATCAAAAGTACATGAAATAAGAGCTGTGATGATTCTCCCTTCTCCTACCCTGACTTCTCGACCT
>PVKZ01005182.1:0-59269 GCA_004027375.1 Macroglossus sobrinus
CTTCCTTCCTTCCTTCCTTCCTTCCTTCCTTCCTTCCTTCCTTCCTTCCTTCCTTCCTTCCTTCCTTCCTTCTTTCCTTCCTTTCCTTTTTTCTTCTTCATTTCTAAGCTTTACTTTTTAAGAGCAATAAAAATTTTTATTAATTATTTAGTAGACTATACATTTCCATCTGTTATTATGAGCAGAGTTGAATTTACTTCAGTATGATTTTTTAATATTTCTAAAATTTGAATTCATTTTTTTGTATTTCTAATTTTATTCTTTATTCTTATCTACTCATATTTCACCATCCATTTATTAGAAATACATCATTTCTTCTTATGGGTTTGCTTGGGACACACACACATCCCTTATCTCATATATTTTGCAAATATTTCCCATAATCTTATTTCCTCTTTTATTTTCATCATGTTTTACATATTCAGTATTTAAAAATATTCCTTACTCAGATTTTTCTACCTTTTCTTTACTATTTTTTCTAAGATTTGCTAGATTGTAAATTATAGGGAAGCAGAAATTTTGTTTCTTTTAAATCAGCTTTGTTTCACAGATTTGTAACACAAAACCTAACTAATAGAAAATATACAAAATAAATGAAAGGAGCTTAGAAACTTCTTCACTGTTAGTGGCACACAATTATCCACTGACTTGTAAGGGACGAGATTAGTTACTGAGCAGCTTCCTGAGGCTTTGAAATAAGTGGCTCACACTGCTGCTTTTAATAATTTAGCAAAATCTATCAACCAACCAAACAAAAGTTTTACAAAGTGACAGATCAGATACAGACTGGCTTTTAAATTAAGTATAAATGTGATGCCTAGGATATTAAGAAATACATCTTTATCCAAAAATGCATCTGATATCCTAGTTAAATTTGCTTCATTAACTTCATTAATTGATTTTTTCCATATAAAGATTGAGGTGAAAATTGAGATGAAGATGGAGATAAAGACAGAGATATAATCTTAAAAACTGTCTGCCTGTGAAAGTGGTAGCATTCTTCCTATCTCTTACTGTCAAAATTAACTTATCCTCAAAGATCAGATCAAACATATATTGTCAAATCTACTTATTTATTATTTTGAATTCAAGGAATCATAACTCTACCAAAGAAGGCTTTTCTTACTCAATTTATTATATTTTACTGTGTTGTAATTTAATAGTTTTATGGGTTTAAAATATTACTTTAAATATTTAATTCATATATGTACTAAGTACATATCAAGTACATTTTCTATTTGCCAAGCCCTGTGCTCTCACCTTATTTCTACAGAGTAATATATAGACTGGTATTATAAGATAATGTATTTTTTTTCTTATAAATGTGCTAAAAGGATTAATAGTTATTGAGGATTTTAATTATCCTTATTTTATTAAAATAAAGCCTACTTGGTCATAGTATTTTTTTTTTTTTACCAAACTGTTAGATTTAATTTACAAATTATTTTTTTTAATTTTTGCATTATTTGTGTTTTATTATTATTTTTTATAGATATCTAGCAATCAGGCTTAATTTTAAATCAAGTGATTGATTGAATAATCCACTTTTCCTGACTGGTTTAAAATGTGATCTGTATCATATGTGAAGTTTCACACATATATAAATTTGCTTTGAACTCTACTCTCTTTCACTTACCTACTCTCTAATAAATATTTAGAGAATGTATCTGTCTCATAGAGAAAGACATTCCTCATTGTTCTTTTTATTTCCAAGTTGCCATTATCTATTCTTTACACTCTCGTCATTTATTTGAACTGAAATTAGATTGTCAAATTTGAAAATCTTATTGACTTAAATCGATATTGAATTGAATTTAAAATGTAAAGAAAATGTATATCTTTACATTACTGACTCTTCTTATTTAAGAATGTAGCCAGTCTATTTTATTTGGATCTTGTTTGTCCTCTTCAGCTTTAGGGGCATCTTGAATATTGCTTAAAAATTTTATAACAAATTTCATAGTCATATCGAATATTTTGAAGGATATCTATTTTAATGAAATTTTCTAATGGGCTGTTGTTGAAGTAATGAGAACAATATTTTTAGTCATACTGAATTCATGTCCATTCATCTTTAAAACTCTGATTAGTTTATATACTTTTAAATAGAATCTCACATATATTCTTGGTAGATAATCATATTGACTGTGAATAATGACTTCCATCATTTCTTTTCCAATATCTCATATATCATATGATTTTTTTGTCTTATTTGATTTCTTATTCTTTATTTGAATAAAATTTTCCAAATTCAGACTATTAAGCATGACATTGTTATAGGATTGCAAGTTTAAAATATTTATTGTAGTCCTAGTTTTACATAAAGTTTTATAGCAATAGCTTTGCATTTTATCAAATACTTCCTACACAATAATGAATAGAATAATGTAATGTAATTTTTTCTATGTTAATATAATAAATAATATTACTTACATTTTTTAGATAAAGTCTTCTTGGCCAGGCTATTTTCTGATAAATTGCTAGATTTAAGATTTTTAATTTTTTAATATAAAATTTATGCTAATCTTAAAAAATGAATTGGAAAACTTTTGATTTCACATATAATATAGACTAACTTAAATTTTGTAATTTTTGAACCTACTATTTTTTTATTACAGGTTACATATGGTTTACTAAAAATAATTTGGGTATAATTGCTGCTAATATAAGTTTTCTTATTTCCATAATATCTACTTCATTCAGCTTCTCAAAAAAGTTTATGTAAATTTGAACTTGATTTTTCTCAGTAATTCATATATGTAGTTATTACTTCTTTCGAATTGTATTTCCAGTTACAATTGCCAATGCTTTGCCACTTTATTGGTATTTTCAGTGAAACTGTTGCAGAAATAAGACCTGTGAGAAAACAAGCACCACTCGAAGAGTTGGAGAACTCAGGTTTGTTACACTGGTGGTCCCAGAATAGCTTGCTCTCTGAAGATCTGGGCCCTGAGATCAGGGGTAACCTTACTTTTATAGGGCTTAACAAGCAAAGGCAATGCATCTCTTCTTAACTAGCAAAGGGGAAGCTGAGTCTTTAGCTGATTTTGAGATCACTCTGCCCTCTGGCCTATGCAGCAAGCATGTATACAGAAGCAGAACAAAGAGCTGCTTACAAAGTTAGCCATTTGAGTGGAAAATTCCTCTTCATCCCCCGCTTTTGATGCCCTTTCAATTCTTATAGGGCATCAATGTCCTGATCTTCTTAATCTAGGGGCTGGTATAAGGGTGGTCTGGAAGTTACAACCATCTGTAACTTTATGGACTCTAGGCACAAGGAGACAAACTTGACAAGATAGTTCAGGATACAGGGACCAAATAAGAGAGCTATGAAGAGCATGAGGAGAGGATCTGCAAGTGGGAGAAGCCAGGACTCACAACTCCATGTTCTGGGCTAGGACCCCCATGACTCATTCAATTGTTGGTGGATTAGAACATACCCTTTCTAGGATAGGATGACCCCAGTGTCTTTGCAGGCAGACCCAGAAACTCCCTAACTATTTTTCCTGCCTAACTCCTTTCTAAGATCCATGAACCCTCTTATTATTCGTATGGATGTTGAAGGACAGGAGGTCTCTTCTTCCATATCTGCTTCCTGCTAAGAAGGTTTGTAGTCCCTGCCTACTAGGGTTTCATGAAGCATTTTCCTTTTCTTTCTTAATCAGGGTGGGGTCTTGGGTTTTCTGCTGAAATGCCACCTCAGTCCCTAGACAAGAAAAAGAAGATACAAACTGGTTATTTAAATCATATATCCATTAAAGAAATCAGACTTGATTCTTAAGGAATAAAAAATCCTTTGGCCTAAAGTCCCCTCCCTTCTCAGACTCTGAGGACCCAGCCTGGCTTAGGGCCATTTCTGCATGTTGGTCTGATGATCCTTATCAAAAGCCAGAGGACTTGAGTTACCAGTTTCAGGGGCATTATCTGGATTTGGAGGAGAGGGCCTTTTTCCCAAAGAAAGGAGGGAAGAAAACTTAATTAAGTTTCAACGGACCTACAGGTGGGAGTGCATTGGATGTAGCAACAAGAGATAACTCCTGTAAAAATAAACAAAATGAGAATAAGAAATGCTTCCTTAGCGCAGCAAGACTGGGCAGCCAGGGGGAGAGATCAAGACTAAAAATTCCTGTACACAATCTCATGAATTTGTTTCACTTTTTTTTCTTCAATGAGTTGTCAGAAAAATTAAAACTATATAGTCATTTAACTTCCTCACATTCATGGTTATATCTGAGTAATAGGTTGTCTATAGGAGCCCTGTTTTCAAAGATAGCTTCTCTTCAACTTTTGGAGATTCCTTTAAATATTGGGCACAGACCAAGTTTTGAAATGTATAGCCAAGAGTGTCTGGCCCTCAGACTTTGGGCCAATGTTAGTATATTCTCTAAAAGTCTCAGAAAACTGGTCAAAGCAACATAAAACACAGAAATTATTTTGAAAATTTCCTCTCAGGATTTCTCTTCACAAACCTTCTACCACTTTTCTCATTCCTTCAGTTTGCCTCTTCCCACTCATTCAGAAATAACCAACTTTTAGACAAACACCTTTTCTACAATTCCCTTCAAAATAAATCTCCATACTTTACACCTTCTGTTACCAAAAACATTTTCTTTTCCATCATAATCAGAATTGTTAACTGAACCACCATATTACATATAACACAGATAAATATAGAGGTTATGCATATACTCATATTTCCCCATCATCAGTATATGTAACTTCCCTGAGGGTACATATCTAGTTTCCTGAGGAAGTGATGAAATAGATGGGGTCCCAAGAGAACTCATTTCCCACTCAGAGTCCAAGGGTGAAGGGGAAGAAAATTCATGATTACAGAGATCTCTGGGAAGGCGCTCCTATCATCGGGCCAGCTAATAAGTCTGGGTCTTGGTGAAGGAGCATAGAAGCTGAACTTTTACTGGCACAGTAGTCCTGGCTTGCCTGGGCTTGCCATTATACTAAGCCACTAGATTAACTTGTTGGTCAATGTTTTCTGGTATATTAGCTGATTCTTTATGCATTAAGAGTCTAGAGGGTCTACACTCGAGTTGTAACATTGCTCTTAACTTAGTTAAAATATCCCATCTTAACAAGGAAGAGGGGCAGCTTGGAACTATTAAAAACTACTACTAAAAGATATGATCTTCAAATTGGCAGGTCAATGGCTTTTTATTCCTTTTCTTATTCCCCTCATGAGGGCCTCTAGAAATTTGGCACATCTAGCCATTCCCTCTTGGATATTATAATTCCAGTCAGGAAGAGCTAATGGTCCTACCTCTGTTCCAGAAATATGGCTTTGGGGGTTCCTAGCAAAGGCTTCATCTGCCTCCTGATGGGCCACTGTTAGAATGTGGTTCTTTTCAATGATCGTTACATTATGGATCTGCAGATTAACCCAATTGGACTTTGTAGCCTTTAGGGGACTTTACGGGTGCCCAGCCGTGGAGGACACAAATTTGTACCTGACTGAATCAAGCTGAACAAGACACCCATTCACTCACCCAGTTAAAATATTGCGTCTTCGTTTTTGGAAGGCCCTAACCTATGTCTTCCTCCCTGGGAAGACCCTGATGTCTCCCCCGCTGGAGAGACCCTGACCTGTGTCTTCTAACTGAAGATTAGGAGGTGATCAAGTTCCTCTTCTGTCCGGAGACAGGACCTGATTAGGGAGTTGAGCCCCGGGGCCTTACCTTATCTTGTGGCCATTCCTGGTGAGTTGGTTCATCCCTCCTATGAGTCAGGTTGGGGGTTTGGCCATCCTGGGAATCAGGGCACCAGTTCGAAAGAGAACCCAGAATAACATCAGGTGGCGCATCTCCTCGTTAGTCTGGTCCAGTGGCTCAAAGGGCCAGTGTGGTTGGAATCTCACTGTTGCCTCCATAAATGTTGCAGAAACAAGACCAGTGAGAAACCAAGCACCACTTGGAGAGTTGGAGAACTCAGGTTTATTATGCCAGTGGTCTCAAAAGAGCTAGTGCTCTGAAGATGGGCCCTGAGCTCAGAGGTAACCTTACTTTTATAGGGCTTAACAAGCAAAGGTAACATATCTGTTCTTAACAAGCAAAGGCAATATATCTGTCTTTAACAAACAAAAGCAATACATCTGTTATCTAGACAGAACAATCAAAGGAGAGGCTGAATCTTAAGTTGATTTTGAGATCACTCTGCCCTTCCACCTTGCAGCAAGCATGTCTACAGAAGCAGAACAAAGAGATGATTACAAGGTTAGACATTTGAGCAGAAAATTTTTCTTCAAAACACCTTTTTATTTTTATTGACCTTTTATTTTTATTATTGCCTTTTTCTATTGATTTCTAACTTTATATTGATATTAATTCTTTTAATTTACAGCTTGTTTATTTGCTAACTTTTTGAAGTCAATCGTTGCTTAATTCTTTGTCTTTTCTCTAATATAGCAAGTACTTTATTGACAGGTTATGTATCTTAATTTTTTTCCTACTCCTTCTCTGTATTCACAATAAAGCTAGAAACCTGGATGTCCACTAGACTTTTACTTATGCTTGGATCTTTTCAGTTTATTTATGCACTGTATAATGTATGTAGTTGTAGCATAGTGCTTAGTGCATGTTGTATTTAGTAAATACATATAGAATATTTAATTTTTTGTTACAATATCTTTTACAGTAAGTATTCAAGAATTATAGGAGTAATGAATAAATAAATAATTGATGTCTTCCATTATTCTCAATATACTTGTTCATGTAATAAACATGAGTCTTCCTATATTCCTCCCTTTCTCATTTCATTCATAAGATACAGAGCTATCATTTCTAATAACAGTAATTAGCTAACATTTAGATACCAAATTATAATTTCCACACATTGTGCTAAGTATCATAAATGAAATCTCATTTCACTCTTACCATAGTCCTATGGAGAAGGTTAATATCTATGTTATACACAAAAGGAAAATAAAATTTAAAAGAGAGACATTAAGTTAATCATCCAGAGACCCACAGGAATTAGGTGATCAAGCTGGAAAGCAATCCAGTCTATTTAAGTACAAAGACGGTATACTCAGCCTCTCTTGGAAATTGCTCTCTGTATTGTGTATTTCCCAATTCCATCTTTTTCTCCCTTCTCATGGCCATGAGATGCAAGCCTCCTTATTTACCCTCTAGATCACCCCCAACAATTTTTAAATTATATGTCTTAAAATGTAAAAAAATTGCAGTACTCTTTTATTATACACCAGTGGGTAATCCGCAAAATAGGATAAAATCAATATTTCAACTCTAACAAAGTATTTTATAATCTACAGCTAGCACACTTCTCTAGACTAATTTCTTCTACATCCTAAACTTATACTTAGGCCAAAAATAGCCCAATAGTTTGTATTCTAATTGTAGCTCTCTAATGTACATATCATCATTGCCATTTTATGGAAACTGAGGTGCCAATGAGTTAAATACATTACCCAAGTTCTCACACAATTCAGTGTAATAGAACCAGAATTTTAACTGAGGAAAACTTTGACTCTTAATCCTATGCTTCAAACCAGTATTTTATAATACAAATATTATATACCTAAAGCAAAGATTTAATTTTTCCTTTAACCTTATTCTATAATTTAGAATGCCAGGCTCATTGTCCATATATTTATCAATAAATTAAAGTAATTTATCTGATCACCACATATTAATTTAAGAACAATGTTTCCAAAATTGTGATAAAAATTTCCATAGCCAAATTTATTAAATGACCATGTGTTGACATTTTTAATAAATAAAAACAATGTCATATTAAAACAAAGACAATATATTTCCACATCAATTAATTTTTTATTAACCAAGAAAAAATTCATGAGACAATTGTCTTAGATTGTAAGATACAAGGACATGACAGTAAGACAAAAAAGACCTCTTAGTTAATAACACTTATAATCAAGAATATCTCTTTGAAAGAAATCAGAATTTCTTGATATTGTGTACATATTTTATTGTAATCCAAATTAGGCTAAAAGCACTCTAGATGTTTCTTCAAACCACAGGTTATGCCAATTTTTTTTATAGAGCTTTCCTGAGTACCAACTA
This sequence comes from Macroglossus sobrinus, assembly GCA_004027375.1. Classification (NCBI taxonomy): domain Eukaryota; kingdom Metazoa; phylum Chordata; class Mammalia; order Chiroptera; family Pteropodidae; genus Macroglossus; species Macroglossus sobrinus. The sequence goes on from PVKZ01005182.1 coordinate 8,055, forward strand.
AAAAAATAAATTAATCAAGCACAACAAATAAATTTGTTCCCATTACTATTGCTGTATTATTTTTTCTATATATTATATTTAACACCTAATTCTGAAGTCTTTTGAAATGTTTATCCAAGAGATGCTGTGTAAATAAAAGCAGTTATAATTATAGTTATTTTAAGTGATGAGTTAAAATATTTGAATATTCTCTTTCAACGTAACAACATAATAAAATAAAACATCCAAAAAATTATATTAGAAATGGATGTAATCCAAGCTATCATTACCAAGAGAAATTCAATAACTTAATATGTTGCCTCTTCCAGTAACTAAATGAAGGCAACACAGGTAATTATACCATCAAAATAATGTAATGATTCATGGGTTTGAAAGGTATAGGAGAATGTGACTCATCAATGAATATACATTTCAAGAAAAAAAGCAAAGGGTTGATTTAATTAAGGAATTATAATTTAATAGTTATCATAGCTAAGGCTTACAAGAAAATTTTACCATTAAAAAATTGTAAAGATGGTTACCAATGGAGAAGGAGAGAGAGAGAGAGAGAAAGAAAGAGAGAGAGAGAGAGAGAGAGAGAGAGAGAGAGAGAGAGAGAGAGCGAATGAGAGAGAGATTTCTTGTTTTCTTCTGATTGTATTTTCCTAAAGGCCAAATCTGAAATTTGTGATCTATGGAATATAGTAATACCACAATTCTATTTACTTAAATGCTGTTTGTTTAAATGGTATTCACAATCACATTGTTAATAAGAGAATTAGAAAGGGAACTCATCACAGATGTAACAGGAAAGTATGGTACCAATACTTAGTCTCTAAAAAATACTTAAATTATTATTTAAAAGATAAGGTTTCTCTCACTTATAATTTAGCAAAAGTCCTAGCCTCTGTCACAATTTTAATTATTTTATGATTTGAATAAGTTTCCTATACTCTTTCCCTCAGAAAAATCTGACATTATTAGCACTTTATTGACTAAAAGATTGCAAGGTCATTTTGCAACTAGAACTATGCCAATAGTTTACTACATAAATTTGCTAGTTTTTGTTGACTACTCTAAAATTAATGTTGATCTCTTCTTTGTCCTTTAGAAAAAGTTCCCCTTTATTTTAGTAAGACTGTAGTGAACCAAGACAATTCAAAAATAAATTTTTCATAATGACTTAGAAATAGATACATGTTGAGAGTGGAAAGAGCAGAGTTAACAATTAGAGAGCTGAGATAATGACATATTGAGATTGCTAACTCTCCATTCAATATTGCCCTTCACTGATTGCTTGACTCCCTTCTCCTTAACTTGTCTCCAAAATACATATCACCTTCTAATATACTATATAATTTAATCTGCTGACTCTTTCAGTATTAATAATAGAATTCTGAAAAGAACATATTTGTATAATGAATTAATGTTTTTACAGAGTAAATGAACAAAGATGTAATGGAACAAGCTCGTTTATTCTTTTTTTTTACATTTTTGGTCATAAGATCCAAAATAGGTGAGAGCCAATATATACTTCATGAATAATATTCATGATGTTGAATAACATTCTAATCTTGGAGTTAAAAGCCTTAGTGATCTCTTAGTGAATTTCTGTCTGCCCAAGACATTACATAAATAATGATTATGTAAGGAGCACATTTTAACACCAAACTTAAAGCACATGTTTAGTTTTGGGAAGAAAATAAATTGAATAAAAGCGAAAGGTACATAGTTATGTTTTTAAAGTTATTGGATTACTTATATTCATATAAAATTCAGTCTCTGATTTAATACCTATTTATATATTTTGATAGTCATTTTCAAAAGGTTTTTATTTAAGAACATGATGACACTCTGACATTCTTTTTCCAATGCTCATATATAGTTAGAAAACAACTACTAGTATTTACTGATTTTTAAAAATGTATTAAAAAAGGAAAACTGTAACAGACTGCTTAATATTAATTCCCCCCAAAAAAAAGATGTTCTAGGTTTTACTTATGTAAAATAAACTTAGCATATAAATACTTTGATATTTGTATCTAAATATTAAAATTAAAACACAGGAAACTGTCTTTTTAGTACATATCATTTGCTGGATATAAGCATAAAAATCTCTTCAAGGGATAAAAAATAGCAAAAAAATTAAATGTTAACTGGAAAAATCTATTTTTCTATGAATGATATGTGGGTTTATATTATTTTTCTTAAAAGAGATTTTTAGCCTTTACTAATGGTCACATAACATAAACATGATCTCAAACATAAAACCACTTTCTTAAGTGGCAATCCTGAATGTTTCCTAGACAAGTAGGACCAAATGACTACTTTTTAATTTTTTTTGTTTTTTGTATGTTTTTCATGTTTTGGTTTTATAATGGATTTTGGGGATAAAATCATCATCACAATATTTTCCAAAAGAAATTTCGGGTAGAAGTTGAGATTAAATATAGATTACAGTTAATCTTCATCTTGTTTACTATGGTATTATCTACCTTGGTTTAAGAACTGTAATAAGTATTGGTGCTTTTCAGGGTTATTTCTGTTTCTCTTCTTCTAATCCATGGCAGGATTTTATTTCCTAGTCCTCATGAAGTTAGATGTGGCCTTGTGACTTGCTCTGGCCAAGGAATGTATGTGAAATTGTTGTGGTTAACCACCGCTGAGAAAGATTTCAAGTGCCACATGTGATTCATCCTCTTCACTTCCTTAGCAACTGGTGACATTATAGATGGTGGATTCTCTATTATCCTGCATTCCTGACTAAGTATGACATAAAACAAAACTGTCAGCAAACTCTTAATAGATATATAGAAAGTAAAAGAAATAAATCTATATTATGTTAAGCTAGATAAACAGAACCAACAGTGTGTGTGTGTGTGTGTGTGTGTGTGTGTGTGTGTGTGTGTGTGTACAGAGAAAAAAGAAGACAAACAGAGAGAAATTGAGAGAGAGATTTTTAGGAATTAGCCCACATAATTCCAAATCTAAATTCAAAATTCATGGGTTAGGTTGGCAGGCTGGAGACGTAGGGAAGAGTTGCAGTTTGAGTGCAAAGCCGCTTTGCTGGCAGAATTCCTTCTTGATCAAGAGAGGTCAGTCTTTGTTCTATTAGGGCCTTCAACTGACTGGATAAGGCCCACCCAAAATATAGAATGTAATCTACTTTACTCAAAATCCACCAAATTAAATGTTAATCTCATCTAAAAAAAATTGTGAAAATATACAGAATTATTTTGGTTAAATATATGAGCACTTTGGTCCAGACAAGTTGACACACAAAATTAATCATTACACTCTTCACAAAAAATCACTAAATTAAAACCTAGTAAGGGAAATATATGCATCAAAATGGCATTTACAATATAGCAAACAAGTAGGTGAACAAGGTGTAGTAAGAACACATTCAAGTATGGATTGCAACCCAAACCGAGAGGTCAGGAAATATTTCTGAGAGATGTTAAATTATGAAAGAAAAGGAGAAGTTATCCTGATGGAGTGTGTGTGTGCATGTGTGTGTGTGCATGTAGTAATAGCAGCAGCAGCAGCAGCAGCAGCAGCAGCAGCAGCAGCAGCAGCAGCAGCAGCAGCAGTAATGGTGATGGGGTAAGTTCGGTCAGAGTAGCCAAACAAGCTTGGAACTTTTCTTGGGAAGTTGGCGCAGATTTTGAGTTGAGAGAGACAGGATCAGATTTGAATTTAAGGACAATCACTTTTACTTCAGGAGGTGAACTGAAATAGGGAAAGGCCAAAAGCAATGGGATCAGTCTGGAATAAAATGTTTTTATAAACATTATTTAGAAAAGATTCTAATTTTCAGATATCCCAATTTATTGAGAATTTTCAATTTATATCTGTTAACTAAAAGACATATTTTCAGCTGAATTGCCTTAAACTTTGTTACTGTTTTTCTCCTAGGGTTATATTTTGTTGAATTTATATTACTTGTGGTCCAAATTTTCTAATTAATAATTGATACTAAACATATAACACTAAAAGAAGATATATAAAGCATATCTAGTGAGCTTGAATAAATCCTTCTAGCAAGCATGCTTATATGACAGAATTTAAATAAACAACCACCCTCACTCAACACTAGCATTCCAATTCTAAACTTCATTCACATTCAGTATTTCACTGCCATTGTCACTTGATTTACTTCCTTGGATTGCTTCTGTGTATTTCTCTCCTATCAAATTTTAATGTAGTTTGAAAGCAGTCTAATTTTTGTCCCATGCATTAATATTTGACCATAATAGGTTCTAAATAAATTGCATAAATATATACATAAATAAAAGCAGAGCATTTTCAAGCTCTAAAAATTTCTTTAATGATTCAAGCCCCAGGAGTGTCCTTCTGAGTATTGATAGTAAATAATCACTACATAAAGGAAAATTCATCACCTGTTAAATAGTAAATTGTCTAATTAAAAAATAAAATAGTTATAAATTAATTTCTCAGATCCTGCTATTTTTGGTCCACTTACATGAGATGAAGAAAAAGTCATTGGATCATTGGTTTCTTTTAAATAATTGCTTATAGAAAGCTGTCTGAAAATATTGCCCATTTCAAATGCCCTTGTTAATTCTGCTAATTAGAAGTGGTACTTTTCAATTTTTAATAATACAATTCTATAAGTTAAGTTAAAAATTGGTGTATTAAAACTCATTTGTGTTTAAAATGAATGTCTATTTTGTATTTTAATACATATTATTTATTTAAATTAAATAGAAGTCTTTTACTGAATGGTAGTGAATGAGAAAACCTAAAGTCACAATCTTCTGCTTATGCAAATATTATTTTGGGCATAGACCATTACAAAGGAATATAATATGGAGCTATAAGATTAAAATACTGACACTGAATTTTAGCACCATTGGAATGCATTGTACAGTATTAGACCACTCTTTGTTTTATGAACTGTAAATTTAAAGTAATGAACTGAGGTAAAACCAGAGAAAATGAACAATATCTGTGCAAATCCAAAAGCAGGAGGAGGAAGAGACTACTTAGAACATCTCAGGGGTAAATTAAATACTACTTGTAAAATGCTTCTATGATTATTTTTCTCTTGATTAAAACATTCACATTAACCTTTATTTTAGAAAGACTCTACATATCATGTCCATCTCTAAACAAGCTATATCTCCTCTTGAAAAGCCCTATGGACCTGGTTATACATAATAATAAACTTCAAATTCTGAAATATTTAGAAAAAAATTTTCTCCTGCTATTACTATATTCACCTGTTGTTTTTTTTTTTTTTTTACCTGCATTCACACAACCAGACAATACAGGTGAAAAACACAGAATCTTACTTACCAACCTCACTACAAATCTATGACCATTAAATCAAGGAGTTTCTTACTGCTGCCCATGAGCAAACTACTGTTTCTGTAGCATATAGGTTTCCATGCTCCTAGATGGCTATTTTATACTTTTATCTCTTTCTTTGAACATTACCCCCCATCCTCATTCTCAACTTATAACTATGGTTTCTATTTATAAGAGAAACAAAACAATAGAAAGAAAACGTTCTCAAGTCTGCACCACCAGATCTATCCACCTACGAGCATTAGTACCCATGAACTTTGACTTCCTTCTTGTTATTCTCAATAAACTCTCTTGGCCTTTAGTTATGGCAAATCCATCCATTTTTTTCCCAAGTTCCTTTCCTTCTCATATAGCTAAGGGTGTTTTATGAGCAATTCTCTCCTGATTCATCAGTAATATCAATGTATAAATATGTTATTTCTTCAGTCTTAAAAAACCACCCTCTGTTGTACTAACTTTCCCTATAACTACCTCTGTACTTTTCCACTTACCTTTTCAGACAAATTTCTCAGAAGAGTTTGCTATACTTATTGCTTCAATTCGTCTTCTCCAATTCTCTCTTGAACACACTCTCAGGGTTTTGCGTATGAGGTGTAACACGTAAAATTGAGCTCCCAATACTCCTGATATTCTTATTCTCTCCACAACATGTATTGTTCTTAAAACTTTTCCCATATCATTCCTCCAGTTTCTCATTCCAGAAGTCTTGGAGCCACCTTTTATCCCTCTTTTTTCCCAACCACACAGACAGTATACCAGTAAGTTTTGCAATTTACCTCCAAAAAATATTTTAAAAGCATACCAATTCTTACATCTGCACTCCTGCCAGCTTGTTCTAAGCCACCATGATATTGTCCCTGAATTTGTGCAATATGTTACTTACTGATCTCCTTACTTATACTTTTGTTCAGTGTCAATCTATTTTTCACAATAGAAAGCCAGAGCATGTCATTTCTCTGTTCAAAATCATGCAATGGTTTCCCTATCACTCTAAGTAAAACCACAATTACTTACTATAGCCTGCAAAGCCCTACATGAAGCCCATCTTTATTTCTCTTCAACCTTTTCTTCAACTCTCTAATGGATTTTTCTCTGTTCCAGCCATGATGTCCTTTTCACTGTTTCTTCACCATATCAGATGTGCTACCATTTCACAGTCTTCTTCCTTATCAGTCCTTCTGTCAGAATTGTTCTCTATGGCCTGCTTCCTCTCTCCATAGGCTTTTTCTAAATACCAGATTTAAAATTCAAATCTGTCACCTACGTCTTGTCTTTGTGTCCCTGTTTTATTATTCTTCTTTATAGGTATCACTATCTACCATACTAAATCAACTATTTATCATCATACTTATGTATAAAATCATATTTCTTGGATTTAAGTTTGCTTATAAACTAGCTTCCTAGAGAAAAATATGGCCCTGGTTTGTAGCATTTACTGAATTCCATGGTATTCATGGAGCTGAATTGTGTGTATATCTTCACAACTTTTGTTCAGTGACATTCTGTTGGTAGCCTAAAATTGGTCATGGTTAGTGCATAACAGGAGGTTAATAATATTTGTTGAATGAATGAATTAATAGGAGAACTCAGATAAAATATTTCATTCCACCTAAGAGGAAACAAATAAATTAAATACAGCAAATGACCATAAATTCAAGTGGATTTTGAACATATAAAACACAGTGGGAAGAAGACTGCTGTGAGAGAGATTCTAAGTAGAGGGCACAGTTAAAAGCATTGTTAATAAGTGGTTAAACAGACAAATATGTAGCTTGAAAGAACGCAATCCATAAAGACTCTTTATGTTTCTCAAACAAAATATAATATATTTGAAAACAAGAAAAATATCTTGTGCAGTGAATTCATAGACACAATCAGTGTAGGCTACCATGAAGTATTGTGTCGCTACAACAGAGGTCTTGGACATCTTTGAAGATATACAGAAGGTGATATAGAAAGAAAAAATTTGATGAAGGCATTGAGTTATAAACCGTATGAAGAATGGCTCAAGAAATTTAAAAGCCATGTAAACTAATAAAATGTGAACAACTTAAATAAAGCAATTTCAACTGATGGTGGAGCTACAGTTTTCCCAGTGAATTTAAGAGACCCAGTGGCAAAAGGTGATTATATTACACAGCAAATGTTCAGTCTTAGTTGAAGTTCCTTTTTTCCTTCCTTCCTTCTTTCCTTCTTTGTAAATAAATGACTTAGTTCCTTTTTTCCTTAGTTCCTTTTTTCCTTCTTTCCTTCCTTCCTTCCTTCCTTCCTTCCTTCCTTCCTTCCTTCCTTCCTTCCTTCCTTCCTTCCTTCCTTCCTTCCCTCCCTCCTTCCTTCCTTCCTTCCTTCCCTCCCTCCTTCCTTCCTTCCTTCTTTCCTTCTTTGTAAATAAATGACTTCTCATATATTTATTTCAGAAGATGGGAACTAATGTAGCAAGACTTATTACCAAGTGGAATAAAATTAACCTGGATTGTGTTTTAAAAAAATTGAAAGCAGCTTTAAGCTTGGATAAAGTCATTCTCTTGTTCCTCAAACCACATAAATCAAAAACAACTGCAGAGAGATGGAAGAATAGACAATATTTAGGCTTCTTACTGAAAAAGAGATTGAGACCACATTACAGAGATCATTGAATACAAAGAATATTAAACTTTATTCTGTAGATATTAAAGAGGCTTTAAAGTGTCTTCCTAAGGAGAAAGCATGATAAATTCTATGCTTTTGGAATGCTTTATCTGGCAGCAGTGTTAAAAAGAGATTGGAAAAAAGAGAGATGAAAAATTAAAAAAAAAAATGACTAATGCTTTAGTATAAGAGAAGCAGCAAAATTTTGAACTCGTGAACTAGCAGTTGGAATAGGTAGAGTCACATTTAAAAGATACTGCTTATTTCATATCTAACAATTTAGGGATGAATTGAATTTTGGGGATGAAGATTATGCAGTTTTGAAACTGAGAGAGTAGCAATATGATTATTTAGCAACCCAGGAGTAGATGTAAGTTTATTCATTCAATGTTTATTGAGTTTTTACTATGTGCAAGGCACTGAGCTAGACAGAATCACCTGAAGTCTAGCTGAATAGAAGTTCTATAACTAAGGATATACAGAAGAAGCCAAGTCGAGACTGGTAGGAAGGACAAAGTTACAGAACAATCTGGCCCCTCACCCACATAGGGCAACTGAGAATTGGGAAAAGTTTCTCAGCTGCAGAAGTTCCCCCAGAGGAGCAAGGAGACCCAGCCCCACAAAGGGCTCCCCAGCCCCAGAGGACCTGTGCCAGGAAGAAAAGTCTCCACAACTTCTGTCTGTGATGTTTGTGGGCAAGTGAGACAGAGTGACTGGAGTCACAGATGATATTTTTAAGAGGACAGCAAGCAAACTTACTTGCTGATGGACTCACTCGGTCTGAGCTCCGCTATTGGGGCAGCTGCTCAAAAAGTGCCAGGGACATATTGGGAGGAACTCAGTTGTCTGGCTTCAGGGTGTGAGCTGGAGGGGAAGCTTTCTCCCAGACAGAAGTGCTGGCAGAATCCATTGTTCTTTTGTTGAGCCCTCCCTGCTCCCAGTGTGCAGATTCAGGCAGCTGCCACATCTGAGTATCCATCAGGCTGGCTAATACTGGTCACCCCACTCTGGTGAGTCTCTGACACTCTACCCCACCCAACTTGTGGATCCACCCAAGCAGCAGCTTTTCCATACAAGTAATCTGTCTTGGTTCATACTTTGGACTTTTCTAAAATCTCTCAAAGGTTCATAAATCCAAAACAAACAGTATCTGACTTTAGTGTGCCTCATACTCTTGCTGAAAGCTCCAAGCCCTGTGCTAGTGGCAGCTAGCCTTGGTTTGCGGCTTAGCCTCTCCCAGTTACCTCCAAACCCAGCTCAGTTGGGAGACATCTACAGATCACTTTGTAACCCCTACACAGGAGCCTCCAACACCGGTATACCTTGTGGCCACTTCAGACCTAGCTGGAGCACCACCTGGCTGCCTCCACAAATGATGCACCCAAAGAGAAGACTCAGCAGGAACTAGAACCTGACTAAAGCAAATCCTGCTCTGTAGGGTCACCTTCTGTACAACAGTTCCTCCACTATAGTCATGGCCAGTCCTCATAATCAATCAGCCCAAGGGTCAATCCCTTCATTGACATGCAAATAGCAACCAAGGATCAACTACAATAGGAGGTCGCATACGACTCCCACAAGGGACACACACTTGGAGCATCCAGCTCAGGTAACCAGGTAGACTGTGCCTCTGGGCCCCATAGGATACCTACTACATAAGGCCACTTTATTAAGAGCAGGATATAGCAGCTCCACCTAATACAGAGAAACAAATATAGAGAGGCAGCAAAAGTGAGAAGACAAATAAAGTCCCAAAGAACAGAACAAAGTTCCAGAAAAAGAACCGAATAAAATGGAGACAAGCAATCTACCAGATGTAGAGTTCAAAACACTAGTTATAAGGATGCTCAATGATCTCAGTGACAACTTCAACAAAAAGATAGAAAACATAAAAATGAAGATAGAAAACATAAAGAACCAGTCGGAAATGAAGAATACAATAATTGAAATGAAGAATATATTAGAGGGAATCAACAGTAAATTAGATAAAGCAGAGGATCAAATCAGTGATTTAGAAGATAAGGTAACAGAAAACACCTAATCAGAACAGTAACAAGGAAAAAAAATGAAGATATTTTAAAGGGCCTCTGTGACATCAAGCATACCAAAATTTGCATCAGAGGGGTACCAGAAAGAGACAAGAGAAAGCAAGGAATTGAAAACCTATTTGAAGAAATAATGAAAAACTTCTCTCTAACCTGGTGAAATAAATTGACATACAAGCCCAGAAAGCACAGAGAATCCCAAACAAGATGAACCCAAAAAGGCCCATATTAAGACACATCATAATTATAATGATAGTTACTGACAACAGAGACTGTCAGCTGATCTCTCAACAGAAACTTTGCAGGCCAGAAGAGATTGGCATAAAATATTTAAAGTGATAAAAAACAAGGACCTACAACCAAGACTACTCTATTCAGAAAAGCTATCATTTAGAATCAAAGGACGGATAAACAGTTTCGCAGACAAGAAAAAGCTAAAGGAGTTTATCACCACCAAATCAGTGTTACAAGAAATGCTAAAGGGACTTATTAAAGAAGAAGAAAAAAAATAAAGAGATATTTCATGAAAATGGAAATGGAAAAATAAAAGTTGGGGTAGCAATACTGATATCAGACAAAATAGACTCTTAAACTAGATTGACAGTAGTTCTAAGATAGAGTAAGGCTTTGAGTTACATAACTGCCTGATTCTGGTGTTAGGGCCTAGGGAATGTGTGGAATGTAAAATCTATCCAGATGTTTTTATGTTTAATTAATGATAAATATTAGTGATGATAATGGTCATCCTTGTCTTGTTCCTAAATTTAGCAGAGTGTCTTATAGTGTTTTACCATTTAGCATAATGCTGTATTTGGCTTCAAGATAAATATATTTATTATGCTTATTTACTGAGTACTTAATTTTGCTAAATTCCAAATTTTCACCACCTATAGAAATTATTAAATAATTTTTCCTGAGCTCTACTAAGAGGATTCATAATGTTAGCATATTTCCCAATTTTAAGCTCTTTTTATTTTTATGCAATCTTTTCCTTCCTTCCTTCCTTCCTTCCTTCCTTCCTTCCTTCTTTCCTTCCTTCCTTCCTTCTTTGCTCCCTCCCTTTCTTTGCTATGTGCCAATGGTTAGCTAAAATTTTAACAACTTATATTGAATATTCATTAATTTCTTCTTTGTTTTAAAATGCTATCTTTATCATTTGTGAATATACTTGGTTTTGTCTTAATGATGGCTTCTTGCCACAGTATGCTCTTCCAAGATACTTTCTATTTTTTCTTCAGTACAGTTCATCTCACAGTGAAACATATCACTTCTCACCACTCTGTCTCTAACATTGCTGATATTTGCACTGTCAGTATGCCCCCTGCTGATGTGGTTTATGTGACAGAGGCACCTGAAAAAGACTTGAGCCTGTCACATGACCATGGAGGTCTCCAAATGGAAACATTAGGGCTAAAAATGCAGGTACGAGTTTGAGAGAATTAGAGGCATGGAGTTGCTGAATTCTTCATTGTAACTCCCTCCAGATCATGCACCAAATCTGGTGCAAGAACAGCTTTCTCCTATGAGGCCTGCCATAGGCTTTATAATGCCTATGTTTAGATCTGAAAGATACACGAACATTTTTGGCCTGGAGCTGGACTCCTCAAAAATCAACATGTGAAAATTATCCTGTAAACTAAAAGTAAGAAAATATTTTCCAACCATAATTCAAAAGCAATATGGGAAAAGATAAACACATTTGATTATATAAAAATAAAACTTTGCATAGCAAAATATACAATGAGTAAAGTTAAAGGACAGATGGAAAACCGGAAAAAGGATTTACAAGTTATGTTACAAAGGGTTACTATCTAGAATATATATACAGAACTTCTAAAAGACAAAAATAGACAGAAAAAAGACCATCAACCCCTTTTGAAAAAATGAGCTAGAAACATGAAAAGACAGTTAAAAATGTAAATGACTCTTACCCACATGAAAAGATGCTAAGTATCACTTATAGTAGAAAATGCAAATTAAAACTACATTGAGATACCATTTCTCACATATCAGATTGGAAAATCAGAAGTTTAACAACATAGTCTGCTGGTGAGATTTTGAATAAATAGGGACTGTCGTTACTGGCTGTTGGTGCTGCAAAATGGTGAAATGCTTATGAAGGGTGTTAAATAACAAAAATTCATGTCAGTAAATTTAAAGATCTAATTGGCTTTATTAAATGATTCATGACTTGGGCAATGTCCTATCTGATAAATAGAGAATTGCTCCAAGAAGTTGTACAAAGCAGAAGGTATTTATAGGCAGGAACCAGGTAGGGCAAGAAAGTTACAGTTGATCCTTGAACAAAACAGGCCTTAGCGGGGCCAACCCTCTCTGCACTCAAAGATCTTTGTATAACTTTTGACTCCCAAAAACTTAATTACAGTTAGGAACTTGAACATCCATAGATTTTGATATTCGCTGGGGTCGGGGTCCTGGAACCAACCCCCTTTGGATACCAAGTGACTACTGTACATAAAATGTTGTAGAGTGATGCATACAATTGGCCCTCCACATCTGAGAATTCACAACTGTAGACTGAAAATATTACTTTTGATCCACAGTTAGTTGAATTTGAGAATGTGAAAGCCACCGATAAAAGAACCAACTATATACTTATTGAAAAAAATCTGCATATAAGTGGACCCAAACAGTTCAAACCCATGTTGTTCAGGGTCATCTGTATTAAAAATAAAAAATAAAAAAATAAAGCACTGTTTCAGGCAAGGGCATCTTTCTTTAGCAGGGTTTTTAACAGGCAAGTCATCTCACTAGTGTTGATTAGGAAAAACCAGACAGATTGTTTTAAGGTCACATTCCTAGGAGGTATTGAAACTGCAGTTAAATCTTGGTCTGTTGTGCTAGGAACAAGTAACTCCACCTTGGCCTATTTCCATTCCTTAACAAGGAGACACTGGAATACCCAGCAATATTGCATATATATATTTACCCTTTGAGCTAGCAATCTCATTTCTATGAGTCTAGTCCAAAGTTACCTAGCAAAAATACCAAAAAAATAAATAAGCATAAGGCTATTTATAGTAAAACTACCTGTTAATACCTGAAGACTGGAATGTTTATATAAAAAAAGAATAAACTCTGGTATATGCATAAATATTAATTAATGTAATCCCTGTACTTAGTTATAATCCATGAAGTGACATTACATTCTATAGTAATGCAACATAGTATCTCTTACCTCCCTTATCCTCATTCTCACTTCCGCCAAAGGTTTGAAGTGCGTAGATACTACAAAACTCTTCATGCTTATTAATTATAAATATTGTCATCTGGCCTAGACCAACATTAAGGTAATAAATTTGACACAAAAGCTATGTGAAGCAAAAACTAAGTAATATAGTTAGTGTATTCTTGGAACTCTGTATGAGTAGTTAAAAATGACACTTTACCCCCAAATACTAATATGTTCATGCTCATGTAAGAAAAAAATTCTCTGTTCTGTAAGGTTTAGATATAATTTATGTCTTTTAAACTAATAAATTTATTCTTTTATTTTTAAGACCTGTTACTAAAATTAAGTCCAAATTATTATTCCTACAATTTAAAATGGTGACATCTTCAGGAATTTTCCTTCCAAAAATCGAAGAGGAAATGTGGCTTCAAACAAATCCTTCTGACTTAGCAGGTAAATATTTAATTTATTCAGCGGATAGGAATTTTTCAATATACATATAAGTTAAAAATGAGCAATTTCTCTATAATTCACTAGCTTCACAAGTCAAACTATGGTTTGATTTTCTGAACTTTTCTGGGAGAAGAGAATAAAGAAACACAGAAACCTATGGTCTAAGGTACTGAGTAAATGTGAAAATAAATTAACAGGTAAGTTGAAGTCCTTTGACAAGGAAAGTTGATGCTTGTTTTCTAAGTCTAAGAAATCATGCTTGCACAAAAAGCAGATTTTACAATAAATGAAACCATCTGGAGAGAATGAACTATGAGCCCTCGATAAAGGAAAAGTCCTACCTTTAACAAGGCCATCCAGAATGTTTTGTTTTTTGAATTGAAGAACCTTGCTTTAGTCATCATGAATGGCTATAACTACACACTATAGACCGAGTGGCTTACACAGAGGAAATGTATTCTCCCAGTTGTGGAGGCTTGAAGGCCCAGATCAAGGTGCCAGGTGATTTGGTTCCTGGTGAAATCTCTTTTCCTGGCTTGTAAAAGGCCACCTTCATGCTGCATCTTCACGCAGCGGAGAGAGAGCATGAGTGAGTAAGGACACTAGCACTAACAGATGACTTCATTTAACCTTAATTACCTCCATAAAGTCCTCAGGACAGTCACTTTAGGGTTTGGAACTTCAACATATGAATTTAAGGACGGCACAAACATTCAGTCCATAACGATCATTTTAGCTAGAATTTCAGTCTTCAGTTTCCAAATCTTTTAAACATTCATTAGTTTCTTTGGTATGCAAAATATTTCCTTCTCTACCTATAGATAATATTGTTTCATGATGCATCTCTAGCCATTTTTTTCTCTTTAGAAGAAGAGATAAAACTGATTTTGAAACAGAAAAATTATGTTTCTTAAACTAATTTTGTCCTCAGGAGACCTCCTGTGAAACCATAAACTATGGATAATGCCATATTTAGATTATGATTTTAAATTTCTTCTTACAATTTGATTCTTTCGTAATCTACCACAAAGTCAATAGAATTGGTTGCTTCCATGTAGCGTTTTGGGGATTTTGTGGGTAATTAAGGAACAGGCTAGTATAAGAATAGTAAAGCCTTTTTAAATTACCTCTCTACTGAATCACTTGCTAGAAGGACTATGGAGAAGGAGTAATGGTCCTGGAGATTCAGAAGCTATATGTCTTTTTGCCCTCTCAACTCTCTCAACAATGCAAACCATAGCACATGATAATTTATAGTATTATAGTTCTCAAAATCTAAATTAAATATAATAATACTATGATTAGAACCAAGTGGGTTTCAGAAGAACATTTTAGAGGGGACATTAGCAAGCCAATGTCTCTTAGCCAGTGATACATGCCCTCTCATTCTTCTTGATCAAGTTTGCAACACACACACACACACACACACACACACACACACGCATACATTACATATACTCACATTTTCATATATCCATACATATACAACATCTGAGGACATATGTTCACCCTCCCTAATAATATACCCCAATCACATTAGAAAAGAGAAACATTTTCTCAGAACAATATAATGTACTCTGAATATTCCATTCACATGGTGAAATTGCCTTACATTATAATGTGAATGGTGTTAGTAGTCATGGGAAATGTTGGCCTCATTACAACTACCCTTTCAAGCAACAGAACAATCAGCCTTTAATGGCCATTTTTTTTTTTCTCTGCGAAGTGGGTACTAGCGAGAGCTTAAATTTTGAGCTTCTCCAAAAAAGCTTACAAATTGCTTTTATCCTTTACTATAGGACTCATATAATTCTTAGATGAGACTTTCCCAGACCACTTACTGCATGAGGATATATAGAAACCTTACAGACTAGGACCTGAAGACAAACTCATTCTTTCTATTCTAATGTGTTTTTAGCAGTTCGATTTTATATTCTTAGTTGATTATGAGATTCTTGTAAGCAGAGAATGTGTCTTATTAGAGTTTTTTGATAGTATTTTTCACAAAAGTGAAAAGTGAGCACATTTTCTAAAATAAAAATCCATTCTTTCCATATAATTAAGAATTTTTGATTCATTAATATTTATATAAAAGTCTCACAAATCTATAAAAATTATATTTAATTATAAATTTAATGGAAATATTTAAATAGCCATTAAATGATAATTGAATGCTTTTTATTTAATTAGTACATAAACTTCTTCCTAATTTCATTTTAATTAGGTATTGGAGATAATTTTAGGTAAGAGAAAGTGGAAGTGGGTGTCTTAAAATAGCTTGGCTTAACTTGAATAGATTGATAGGAATAAAATAGAACCAAGTTTCATAACTAATGTTTATGAAGAGTTTCAAATTATTTCCTGTGATAAAAAAAAACTCATTAATGTGGTCTGTGAGGTTTCTATAGGCGACCTATGAGTTTTTACAAAACATCAAGTGGATGTCTCTAATAGTTTACCAATCCTTCATCCCTTAACCCCTTCCAATATGGTTTTCTAACACAACACTCCACTAACAGCACTCTATCAGAAGTTATCAATGATGTATATTCCATCCCATCTTACCCACAGCATTAGAATATCCTGGTAATTTTTTCATCCTTTTCCTATATCTCTCCCCTTTACAAGATCTTCTTCCTCTGCAATGCTATAAAATATGGGCAATAAAGTTTCTTCAAGGTTCCATTCTTGCCTTTTTTTTTTGTGCTTTGAGGACATAGATATTGTATTTTCTGTTCATTATCTTCCCAAATGACTAAGATAATTTTGTGAATGAGTCTTAAAATTATATCTCTGGCTTCTTTAATTCTGACATTACAAATGCCAACTAAATATTACTACAGGTGTTTGGTTGTAGTCAATGGGAGAGTAGGAAGAGAAAAAATGTAGAGATGGACTTCTACATATAGGAAGATATAAAATTTAAAAAAACCTGTGAAACAAGGAAGGAACTGATGAATTCCATGAAAGAAGTTCTATGCACTCAAGAATATTTTGCTGTTAGGTTCTACGGTAAAAGTTGATTATATTGAATCCATAAGAATGGGATTCTCAATTTATAAGAAAATGCCTTGGTCAATGAAACATTAGTAGATTTCAGGCTTACATGAGATATAAGACATAAGGACGATAAATGAGTTTTGTTTTGTTATCTTTGTGGAATTAAAAGATGTATAAGAGGTCAGAGAGTGAGATTAGATAAGGAATGTTTAAGACAATGGATAAAAAGGAATGCATGCAACCTGAAAGCTCAGCACATCTTGACCACTACCTATGTCTGTAATTTCTCCTACTGCTATGGTGGCAAATATAAGTAATCTGAAGATATCTACATTGTATCTATTGTCCTGTCTACTGTCATTACAGAAAAGGAAAACCTAAAAGGAGTAGAATAAAGCATCAAAAACAAAGTATCTAAACTCTTCCATATTATTCTACCTTTTTCTGATCATCCAATCCATGTTCTCCTCTTATCAATGGTACCATCATTATCATATATTAGGTTCTAATTATACCAACTTTGGCTTCTTCCCTACCCCAATGCCCAAATTAAATAAGTCAGTGTTTTCTGATTCTTCTAACAAAAACTTCCTTTGTTAATATATCTTTTCCATTATTACCATTACCACCTGGGTTTAGACACTTTCACATCATTAGATTATTACGAAGTACCTCTTCACAGATTCCACTCTATTCTATGCCCTGCTCACAAGAAATTTTCAAAAAACACTCCTTTGATTATTTCTGTCTCCCAGACTATTCTGTTTAAAATCTGCTCTGGTGCAGCAGAAGGCATAGCTTTAAAATTACAGTGTTGTACTGGAGTTTGAGGTAGGGATTACTATCCATTTTGTGGCACTATTTATGTAGTCACTGAATGAAAATGATGGTCTCATTTTAGACTAACTTTCAGTACCAAAGATCACTGCCCTAAGAAGTAAACAAGCATGACAGAGCTGAATTGAGGGTTACAAAGACAAAGCAGAATACCATTGTTAGGAATGTTCTTAGCTAAATATTACCCTTTAATTGAAACCTTTGCTGAGCAACTTTTATTAAGAAAGTCTTTAATTTTTCTGAAAACAATTAATGTTATACCCTCAGAGAACATAAAGAAGATTATAAAACTTATGAGACATTATTACCTCCTATCCCATACTATCTGGGAAATTTCTTCATTTTATTTTTTAAATTTGAGGCTCATGCTCAGTCAATGATTTTCTTCTTTTTTTTTTCTTTACACATACATATACATTTCAGCTCTGAGTACAGCTTCACTATCCTTTTAACCATATTTTGTTACCTCTCTATGCTGTTCTTGACAGTAACTATTCCAAAACTTCACACTCTACAAATCCTTCAGATCCTCTCCCCTAAATTTTCTCCCTTCCCTGTTTTCTGACACAGATGGTTCCTCCTATATTACAAGACAAATATGAAGATTGTAATTTAGTCTTATTATTGAGGAGTTGAAATTTATGGGTGCAAAGAATCAGGAAAAGACTTCAATTAGGATGAAATAGTCATACTGAAGAAATTAAGAAGAGGCACAAATAATTGCATTTTTATCAATAGTGGGATAAACCAGTGTGTTTAACTCTAATCCATAGTTCTAATAGAAGTCATGAAAACTGGTCATATATACCACAAAAGCTCTTGTTGAGTTTCATGTTACTGGCTCTTCAACATAGATCTCACTAATTTCTAGAAAAGTTTCACACTGAAAATCTGCTGTGAAGATGCAATGGAGTACATTAATACTTGAGTGGTATTACTTTTAAACACCATTTATTGAGGCATTCATCTGCTTTTATTGTCAAAATTTTAAAGCAATAATAATTTTAATTTTTCTATTTTTTAATAAATTTCACTTGTATCATTTATCTCAAAAAAAGTTTGTTGAGTCCAAATAAATTATATTCTAGTTCATATACTTTTCTTCTAGTTATGAAAGAGAGTCATTATAGAGGCTTTCTTTATTTCATTCTGTTACATTATTTTTCTCTTTTTCTCTGGTAGTTTAATAACCAGTAAAAGCTAAAGGCCATTTGAAAATCACATTTCCTAGCAGAGGCTTAATGTAACTAAAACATGGTAGGAATGTTCAGAATCTGAAATATGATGTACTTAGAATCTTCTCTAAAAACCTGCCTCCATCCAATGTTCTTTATCACAGCAATAGTCACACAATAGTCACACAGCACTCTGACCATCTGCAAAAGCAAACACCTAGGTATCATCCTTGATAGTCCTCTATTCCTCTAATTGCATATATAACCTATCCCCAGACCTGCTGCTTTTATCATATTTCTCAAACTGCTCCACTTATTTTCCCCTCCACTGCCATCACCTTAGTGCCAGTCATCATTTAAACTATAGCCAGTATAGTATAAATAATTAAAAGTATAAGCTTAGGAAACAGTCAATCCTGGCTGAATTCTCTGTTCTGCCTAGTCTTAGCTGTGGTCCCTTGGCATATGTTTTTACTTTCAAGTTTCTCAATCATAATGGAGCTAATATGAGTAATATTAGTATTTATTTACTTCATAAGTTTACTGTGCATTAAATGAAATAATCCACACAGTATACTAAACACAGTTTTTAGGACATATCAGAAGCTTCTAAATGTTGGTGTTTGCTTTCATCATATTAGCATGCTATATCCATTATGTTAATCAATGTATCATATTAGTCATGCATTCTCTAGACTTGTGCTATCTAATAGGGTAACGACTGGTCATGTGTGGCTATTGAGCTCTTGAAATGCATATAGCATGAAATGAGATGGTCTTGTCAGTGTAAAATTCACACATATTTAAAAAACTTTTGTTATTAAAAATGTCAAACATCTCAATAACACTTTTTATATTGATTATTGGTAAAAATGCTAATTCTTTGTAGATTGTGTTAAAATATGTTATTAACATTCATTTTATCTGTTTATTTTTACTATTAAATATTGTTACTAAAACATGTAAAATTATGTGTGGCGCTTACTCTTAAGGTCGGCGTTATATTTCCTTAGTCAGCAGTGATCTAGACTTTGCTCATTCTGCTTTAAACCAATAATTAGTAATATATTAGTTTTTAAAAATTTTTCTAGTTTTTATTTCATTTGTAGTTAATATAGACTTTATTGCATTTGTTCTTATAAATTGTATGTTGTTAATTATTTGAAATTTTTTGAAGCTTTTGGGGACAAGTATATCATCATCATTAATGAACATTTGATATGTGTTTGAAAATAATATGCATTCTATGTTCATTTGATATAAGGTTCTAGACATATTGATTTGATCAAATTTACTTGTCATGCCACTGAAATCATCTCTAGCTTTATTGTTTCCATGCATCATAAATTCATTTCTAGAAATTTTATGTTTGTTTACTACAACTCTTCATATCAGACATCAGTTATTGGTTTTTATACTTTGAGGCTATACTCTCAATTAATTATTGATAATTATAATCTTTCTGGTTGTAATTTCTAGTTATGTTTTAAAAAATATATAAATAACATCTCTCTTTGATGACAGTTCTCACTTTAACTTTTACTCTTTTTTTGATATTAAAATTTCTAATTGATATTTTCCAGATATATCTTTTTTATGCCTTCTTTATAAATTTTCTGCATCTTATTGTGCGTATTTTCAATGAGTACTTTTTAGACAACATTAGTTTTTATTTTTAATACAATCTGAGACTCATCATCTTCTGATTATTACTATTTTGATTAGTCAGTTCTACAAAATATTATTTTTATTACTATTTTGTTAAAAATGTTACCGTACTCTTATTTTATGTTTTCTACCTACTGTAATTTATTTTGTTTCTCATTTCTTTAATTTTGATTAGACATTTCTTATGAATTAACTACATGCATTTTATTTTTGTTATTTTGATAGTCATCATTCATTTATTAAGATTCTTTCAACAAATATTTTTTGACCTGGCAATGCACTAAGCAGTGGGAGAATAAAACTGATTAGTATTTTATGTTCCCCTATCAATATCTATTATCTTATTAACAATAATGTTTTCTCTTTGAACAGGACAAAATGTTAACACAATTCTCTCTTCCACCTTCCACTCTTCCCACAATTTCCGTGACATTGGTATCATCTGAAGTTTAAGTTTTGGATTTTTGTGCTTACATAAGCAATTAAATTATTACTTATTTATACATTAATAAATTCTACCTTGTTTTTCGCATGCTCTTCCCTTCTGTAGCAATTTGTTGCTTGTGGGATCAATTTCTTCCTTTCAAAAGTTAAACTTTTAAGAACTCTTTTAAAGAGATTCTTCCCATTGCGAGGCTCTCTAAAAACTGATATTGAATACAATATCAGGTTCAAATTCTTTTTATTAAAAACTTTCCTGCATTCAGTGTTGCTGTTGTCAAGAGTAACAGGTACTGGATTTCAGTTGCTTTCTAAAAGACAAGTTTTAGCTTTCTTTTGAAAATCATGAGTTTTTCTTTGTTTTTAATGATGCTAAAAGTCACTGTAATGTATCTAAATGAGGAAGTTTTTTTCTATTTATCTTTCTTAATCAGTTCTCTATGTGCTCTTTTAAACAAAATTCTTACATCGTTCATTAATTTTAACAATGTATCAGTATTTTTTCCTTCAAATATTTTCTCTATATGTATATTTTGTCTCTCCATCTAGATAGGTGTTGCTGTTTCTATTATTAATCTTTATAACTTTATATTATTTTATTCATTCCATCTCTTTATTCCCTGTTAATGCCTTCCGAAAGAACTCTCTAATTTTATCTTTCAGGTCAGTAAATCATCCTTCAAGTATATTCAACAAGCAATAAGTAACTAGAAAATGAAATAGAAAATAAATCCATTTTTGATAACAACAAAAACTACCAATTGCCTAGGAAATAACCTAGCAAAGATTACCTGAGAGGTATAGATACTTTTTAGAGTTCTATTAAAAGATATCAAAGTATATCTGAATGAATGAGAAAATATAGAGCACTCTTAAATACAATTTAATACAATTTTAAAGATTTTAATTGTCTTCAAATTAATCTATAAATTCATTGCTTTTCAATTCAATAGCACAGCTAATTTTGGAAATTTGAAAAATTTATTACAAAATTTATATAGAAAGATACATTTCCATAAATTGCCAAAGAATTAAAAAAAATTCATACAAATTAATATTAAGACAGATTACAACACCAAATGATAAAATTATTATTGTGCTACTAGTGCAGGTACAGACTCATTGATGGAAGGAAATAAAAAATAATGATTGAAATAGTTTGCTTGTTATATGATAGAAGATATATCATGTGATTTTGAAGAATGATGAATATTTCTGTATGAGACTATAAACTTTATTTGCTATTTAAGGAAAATAAAACTGTACTTCTAGTATCCAATGTTACAAAAAATAAATAAATAACCTCAAATGAATAAAAAACCTAAATATAAAAGTAAATAATTGAACCAATCAAAGATTATGTTTACTGGAGCAAGATATAAAGCTTAAATCACAAGGGAAAAGCCAACATAATTTGATTTTTGACTAATACAAGAATTGGGCAAGATAAATAAGAATTCCTGGTCACTCACACAGTTTTGTGTTCCTTGGAAGCAGACCATAGAAAGAGAGTACTGAGCAGGTTTATTATGAAGTATTCATAATAGAAGGAAAGAAAACAAGATTGGGTTAGAGGGGAAAGTAATGCTATGATATCAATAAAGGCTTCTTCTCTGAAGCTGAAGAGAAGCTGGGCCCAAATATTACTGCATTGACTAGTCACTGGATGCAGGCTGCCCTGGGAAAGGACTGTGAATTTGGTTGAAACAATTATCTCTAGGCAAGGTAATTCCTAATGAGCAATGATTATTATCGGCTGTCTGCAAGTATTCCTTTTCATCTCTGGGTGAATAAGTCCTCAGGCCTAAGTAAGGATCTTAGTGGGTACATCACAGAGTCTATTTTAGTCATAAGACTGAGATTATAGTGACAGCCTAGGATTAACCACTTAAATAATAAAAATTAATATATAAAACATCCAGTAATTCCCATGGAATATAGTAAAAAAAACGAAAGGAGAAAATACAATAACGGAAGTAAAAACTTGAATGTTTAATAAGTATACAATTACCCTAATTTGAGGAGGTATATGTTAAGGATGTTGATCATAGCATTGTTTGGTTTTGAAGGCCATGATAAATTAACTGGTATCAAATTTACCCTGTTATCCTTAAAGAAATAAGCAATTGCACTACTGGGTATTTATCCAAAGAAAATCAAAACAATAATTTGTAAAGATCTATGCACCCCTATGTTCATGGCAGCATAATTTACAGTAGCCAAGATATGGAAACCATCTAAATGCCCATTAACAGACAATTGGATAAAAAAGTTATGGTTTATATATACGATGGAATATTACTGAGCCATTAAAAAATGAAATCCTACCATTCATAATGACTTGGATGAACCTAGAGGTTATTATACTGAGTGAAATAAGTCAGACAGAGAATGATAAATACCATATGATTTCACTTATATGTAGAGTCTAAGGAACAAAACGAACAAACTATTAAAAAACAGACTCACAAATATAGAGGAAAATCTAGTGATGGCCAGAGGGGAGGGGGGTTGGGGAGCTGGGAGAAAGGGGTGAAGGGTTAAATAAGCACAAATTCTAGTTGATAGATGGTCATCAGGATGGAAAGCATGGCAGAGGGAATGCAATTAGATGTAATGGCTAGGTGGAGAGCCAGAGTAGAGAAAGAGCAATTAGGGGGATTGTTTTATAAACTATATAAATGTTTAACCAATGTACTGTACACTTGAAACTAATAATAAAACAAAATTTAAAAAGAAAAGAGAATATACATGAACTGAAAAAAAAGAAATATAAATGGTGATTAACATATATAAAGTAACTGCAGTCATTGGATGGAACCAGTCCAGAACTACAATTTTTAAGAAAAAAAAAGCATCTGAAGTGAGTCCCATATTCTCTCTTGCTTTCTGTCTGAAGATATTTCTGAATTCACGGCAAAGGGAAATAGAGTGCAGAGAATGAAAGTCTGACTGGACAGAGGAAACAAATGTGAACACAGGGTTGTTGAAGTAGCTGGGATTGCAAGGGGGTAGAACATTGGAGATGAGATAAACAAGGGAGAATGACCCTAAAATCTGCATAATTGTTTCCTCAGGTTCTTGGCCAACATAATTGTTTCCTCAGGTTCTTGGCCAACTTCTAAACTGCCCTTTCAAGGAGAAAGCTAGTATTTATTGCTTCCTATGTTTTTTGATATTAATAATTAATTTTTAGTTTTATTTTACTGTGATTAGAGAACAATTATCTTTATTAGCAAACAGTTTATTTATTCCTCAAGAGGGAAAGTATAAGGCCAACCAATCACAGAGTCTTTCAAGATGGTTGCCAGATGTAAGCACCAAAGCTTTTTAAGGCAAGAGGGATAGTAAAACAAAGGCACTACTGCTGCAACTAGTCCCAAGACCATAACTGATATTCATCACCATACTCCTCCATCACTCATTTTACATTTGCTTCACTCTTGGTCATCTTTTTGTCTGGTTTGAGTGCCTTGCATGGTAGGGAGACTCACAATTTTATTCCTTAGGTGTAAGCCCTTAGTTTCTTTGTGTGTATATGTGTGTGTGTGTGTGTGTGTGTGTGTGTGTGTGTGTGTGCGAGGCATCTTACAATATAGACCTCCAATTATCCACATTTCTCACTATTTAAGCTCTGGTGTGGTGCATTAAATCATATGCATTAAATTACAACTATCCCTTTGTGGCTAGTAGAATATGACAGAAGTGATAAAGCATGAATTCCTAGGTCATAAAAAGCACTGCAGCTTTTGCATTAATCTCTTCAAACACTAACTATTGGAACTCTGAACCACCATGTAAAGCCATCTAACTACCTTGAGGGTAAAATGCTAGAGAGACCACATTCAGAGGCTTTAAAATCACGAGTCCTTGAAAACATACAAAGATATTTGGACAGGTCCCAGTTATTCTAGTCTCTATGTATTGAAATCATCCCAACTGAGATCCCAGAGAAATCACATAGCAGTGATAAGATGTCTCTACTGAGCTCCGCCCAGATTATAAACTCACAAACAAAATATATATTGTTTTTGTTTTTAGCTACTAAATTTCACACTGTAATAGATACCATAACACTTTTTCTAAGTTATCCATTTATAGTTATCAAGGATATAAAAGCTCATAAATTCAGTAAGTGTGGGCAACATCCTCTAGGCCCACATTGTGTAGCAACTGTAGCCTATCCTGGTAATTAGGGTTGATTACTACCATCAATATTATAACTCCTTTTCTTTTCTTTTCCTTTTTTTTTTCTTTTTTCTTTTTTTTTTTTTTTTTGCTTACTAGTTTACCAACAGGAGGATTAGCATCAGTCCTGTTGGGTTTAGTATTCACATATCACACCAATTCATCTTTGTATTAGTCTAAATTCTTCTCTTTTACATTAGTTGATTGTTAGAAATATCCTCAGGGCAAAGATATAAGTTGAGATAAAAATATTAGTTCAGCAGAAGTAAGTGACATGGAAGTCTGGCCATCTGTTTGTGTAATTTACTAGTACATTTAGGATATGCTAGGCTGAAATTCAAATGTTTTTCTGTACCTGCCCAACATTATGAAATGATGGATCTGATAATATCAAGCTCAAAAAGGAAATCCCAGTGGCATAGTCACTTAGCATCTCATGGTCAGGCTATTATTTTCTAGCAGGACCCAAATCATGGCAGGAATTGTTAAAATTAAGACTAGTTCTCTGACAGAGAAGACATGATCTTCATCCCAATCCTAGGTATTCGTTAGCGACTTTGCACAACAAATTTTTCCTTCACAGGTATATCTAACTCTGTCAGATCTGCTGAGTCATAAGGCTCAAGTGGCTAGGCACCTCAGGTCATATGCCTGCAAAATTTTTTCTTCCTGTAGGCCCCACTCAAAATGGACAACTTCCAAGTTACCAAATACATGGGGCATAGCAATATTCTCAAGGTTAGTATATGCTACTCCCCAAATCAGAAAAGTCCTATCAAACACTATGCCTTTTTCGGGGTCAGGTACAAGGTGCAAAAATTTGTCCTTAGTCTTAGAAGAAATGTGGCATGACAAATCACTGGAACTCCCAAACTGTGCCCATCCCCTGAATTATAAAGCTTATCTCTAACACTCTGACACATGTGTCTTACTAGGATATACAGTGTACTTTCAATTTACTGTTCACAAGTCAGATTATCATAACATCATCAATGTCTAGTGTTATGTTCTTGGATTATCATGATGATTGAGATATCTGAATTCACTACTGTGACAAAGAGGACAGTTAGTATATTCCTGAACAAAGGAGTCGATGTGAACTTTTGTTCTTGCCATGTGAATAAAAAACAAACAATCCTAGTGAAGAGAATTGGAAAAATATATATTTATCTGCAAGATCAGTAGTCCTACAAGTGCCAAAGCCTACGTTAATCTACTATCACTTAACCAGTTGGTAGCACTAACAGCATCTTCTGTGGCAGATGGTATGATACAGCAGCTGTACTTGGGGCTGCCACTTAGATACATTTATAGTAATATCTAAATCTGCCAAGATTCACTTTATTTTTTCAGAATACATATAGGTGAATTGAATGAAAATATTATGTGAACCATCAACCCTACATCCTCTAAGTCAC
This sequence comes from Macroglossus sobrinus, assembly GCA_004027375.1. Taxonomy (NCBI): domain Eukaryota; kingdom Metazoa; phylum Chordata; class Mammalia; order Chiroptera; family Pteropodidae; genus Macroglossus; species Macroglossus sobrinus. The sequence goes on from PVKZ01005182.1 coordinate 34,414, forward strand.
TGGTAGTGGTATTAATCTCAGCACTGCTTCCCATAATATAGAATTATTTCTGATTTATAATTTTCCTAAAGGTAGGGAACTGGTTTTCAGGGCCTCCACTTGATTCTTGATGTTCAAGTGGCTCTTACTCCACAGACCATAAAATACAGGTTCTGCCAGCTGCTAAATATTTCTCTCTCAATAATGCATATGGGGACCAAGGAAATAACCACAAAGTAGATCCAAAGATACTTGGATATATTGTGAAATGGACTTGAGCCAAACTCCACTTGGCCTTCATGAGCTCCTATTTAACAGAGAATCATGGTGGTGTTTCAGACTCCATGGCATCTGTCAGGTTGCACCTATCCAACAGTCCTAGAAATGTGTAGATTTTCTAATTCCTCAGTGTTTGGTTACCACGGAAATGGTTTCAGGTTCCTCTAGAGGGTAATAGAGAAAATATTTGCTATATAAATTTCATGTCACATTTCAGGCTTCTTTCTCAAGAGAACTACATGCTTCAATCAATGATTGAGAACAAATTTAGATCTGGAAATTGGGTGAGGAGACATGATTTACCATTTTAGTGGCTGATGTCAGTTTTTTGCCTATGATCTTTTTCCCCTCCTTTCTCTCCCTTTGTCAGTGGCATTTTACCATCTCATATCTAAGAACACCATGACCTATTAGCTATTACCACAAATCCCTGAAGGTTGAGGCAAATTAATGGCAAGCTGGTAATTACATCAACCTTGTCATTGATAATTAAATGCTGCCCTGGCCTCATTTCTATTGATATTAAAGAATACAGTTCAATAGCAATGATTGACACTGTCAACCACAGCTTGTAGAGTGCAGCCACCACCAGCCAAGCTTCTGAAAGATGTTGGTGCCCACTAGGCAGTGCACTCCTTATGGTGTGTCTTCTGGTCCCACCCAGGGATCTTAATCAGGTGATGGGTGCTCAAGTCTTACACAATGAATCTCTTCTAACATTACCATCTCCCTGAGTCTTCTGACATCTTCCACGGTACCATATAAGGAAGATCCAGATTTTTCTGCATATTTGTCATATTAAAGCTTTAAGGAGCTATTGTAGCAAAATGTTTTGTGATAAGACTTCAGTGTCATTACCAGATCATCTAATTCTGAGATTTGTGCGAGTGCTTCCATTCAATAAAGTCTCCCATATCCAGCCTTATGTTCTACCCCTTGTGAAATAACTCTCTGAAGCTCTACTCTCACATTTGTTTCTTGGGTTTCTGCAAGTACTTTCTATGCAGTGTGTCAATTCCTTTGGTACATAAAATATTTTCATTTTAGAGGTGAGTTGTACTTCCCAGCTCAGATTGTGCTGAGGCCTAACCCTATCTAATGACTGGAGGCAATAAAGAGAAGAAAATAGACCATGAGGGAACACACTATCTTGAGATGCACCTGCATCAGATGATATCATTGCATAGTCTCTTGTGGCTAGGGGAAGAAGGCTTTTTCTGAATGGTTCAGAGAATTTGAGAATTAAAGATTTTCAGGCTTGTCTACCCATCTGACCCTGTTCTGGGTCTCGATGTCATATTTCTTTCCTATAAAGCCATTAACTTTAGCATAGGGACCTCCTGAGCTATGCATGCTGGGAACACTGAGGTTTCACTGTCCTTTCATTAGATTATGAGCCTGATTGTCAATACATTTTTCTCTGATACAATAAGATATGAGAGTCTCCCTAAAAACTGCTGAAAGGCCTCTGGATTTCACATTGTTCCTTGTATTGGCATTGCCTGATCTAAGATTGCATTTTATTCTTTTTTTAAGATTTATAATTCCATTAAAATCAACCACACAATTTTTATAATTATTGCTGACCCCATATTTTTAAAATACCACAATGATCACATTTTCCAGTGCCTCTTTTCACCTATATTTTATTCCAAAGCAACAAAGATGAAAGCCCTAGTAATCATGGTGCCACTGCCAGTCAGGAATTTTTAGCCTCCTATCACCAGTAGTACTGAGATCCTTATTGCTGTCAAACAGGTGAGTAATACAACTCTAAAATCTAGACTTTATTGTCTTCGTCATAAGAATATTCCTATTATCAGCTATCTTGCCCTGAGATTTCCAGAAAACAAAACCTAAGGCAGACTTATATAATGCTACGTTATAAGATAATGCATTCTCAGGATATATATGACTGATGAAATAAAGGGAGTGAAGTAAGGGGGAAAGCCAATACAAGGATAAGTTAACATGCTGGCCACTGCTTAGTATGACTGCTTTCTCATCCATGTGACATCACCTTTCAAGAGGACACATAAATGAGTACCATGAAGGCCTTTTATCCAGGAAAAGAAGGATAAAGAATTTGTTCATTCTCTCTTGTGTCCCATTGGCCCAAGTTACACTCCATGGAAAATTAAGTCTCTCACACATTTAGCTTGCTCGTGAATGAGGGAAGCAAGAAGACTCTATTGCACCTCATATCTCAGCATCAACACGAAAGCCTTGGACAGGAGGCAAGAGGTACGTGGTTTGGACGTGAGGCAGGGTTATGCCTGCATGAAGTTGATTAATGTCCATGCAAAGCAGCACTTGGTCTGAAACAAGTGGCCAAATGTCCAGAGACAAATGAAACCCAAAAGATATGATGTGGTCCTTGCATATTTAAATTTTTAAAAAATTTTATTATATTATTGAAAGGAGCACATAATTAGATGAACTTTACCTGTTGATATTTAGAACAGATTTTGCTGTGGAATTACCTTATATTATTTTATAAAGGTCTTGATTATATAATTTTTAGCTTTAACTTTAACAAAGAAATGTAACTTTTACTCTCTCTAATGTAAGACAAGAAATTTAATGTGCTTTTATTGACCCATCCCTGTACTTACAGATCTTTGTTAATTTAAGATGGGTATAAATGATAGGTTAGTGGTATATATTGTAATTGTTGTTTTTTTCCAATTATATCTCTTCTTTCACAAGTGACATTACACTTGAGTTCAAATTATGTTACCATGCATACAGAAATTAACTGGATTCACAATAAGAACATTCATTCAAAACTTTTCAATTTATCACTTCTCAATATTTAATTTTTGACTGACCTGAGTTATGTGTTTGAGTAAACTTTTCAGAGATTCTGTGTCAATGCCATAACTTACAAACATTTACCTATCAGAAAATAGAACAGTTTTCGCCTGCTTTCAGGCTTGTTTTGCAGAAAAGGGAAAAAATATTTTTAATTGATGTTGTAAAGGTTTAATTTTAAAGCAAGCCTGGATTTTGCTTTAGATTTTATCTAATTTTTTTTGTGGCTTCTACATATTTTGGGGCCTGGATTTTAATAAGACAATTTCTTTACCATTAACATTGGGCAAAGTTCATCAAGATATTTGTGTTAATAAATGTTTTGAATTAGATTGCTTTAGTTTTAGATATTTTTAAAATAATTTATTCTATTTCTTATAGTAAAATCATTTCAAGAAGTGTTTTAGAATAATTCTCCCCTTCTCCTATGTTGAAGAATTTTTAAGTCAGTTTGTTTACATCTGTTTTCTTTACTCAGGGCAGGTGTTGTTTATTTGCCTGTATACTGTTCTTTGTGCTCATCCTTGACTAAGGATTGCTCATTCCTATTTAATTGGTCTCATTTAGACTATTAAAAGAGAACATGAATTCCTATAGATGTCTTTCACTGCCTACTTCAGTACTGATAGAAGCCTCCTTGTATTCTTAAAGTGGAAAGCAAACTGATATACACGGCTTTAGAATACTTTCTAGCTTTTAGCAAGCTCAACTGTAGTGACCTTGGATCTTACTTTGCATGGTTCTCTGATTTTTAGAATGAGGATTTATTTCTGAATTAATCTGTTTTTACTTAAATTTTTTTCTCCTGAAGTAATATATTAAAATCCTATACCTCCTAAGCATTGCTCATAAATACTGTTCTTGCCTATGATTAACACCACATGACAACTTTCCATGTACCACTTTATCCCCTAACCTCTCTTTTTCACCCCCTCAGCTTTATTGAGGTATAACTGACAACTAAAATTGTATATATTTAGGTGTTCAACTACATTGATGTTTTGATTTACTTTGTAAAACAATCACCAGAATCAAGCTAATTTACATCTCCATCATTTCATTTAGTTACCATTTTATAAATTATTATATTTGTGGTGAGAACTTATGATTTACTCTCAGAAATTTCACTCAAGTTCAATTATTGCTAATCCTTTTTGTTTCCTTTGCCTACAAGCCTCCCCAATGTATCCCTACCCCTATTCATATTCCTTTACTGGGAACTGAATTTTTTGAGGATTTGAGAGCTACCATTAAAAACAAATTATCTTTCAGTAAATAAATGAGTGTTCAAATTTGTGGTTGGCAAAATCACTGTCTCTATACTAGGGATAGGTAATAGGTGTGAACTCTAACTTCACTTAGTCTTCCTCCATTTAGGTGCTGCTCACATTTGAGGGACAAAGTATGTGAGGGCCTCCAATTGTTTCTGTCTAGCCAGTATCCATGGAGTAATGAGAAACCTCTCCCAGACTCTGAGAAAGTTGTTTCTCTTCTTTTCAAGTATTGTTTTGAATTAGTAACTTTTCTTCTTCCCTCACATTAACTAAAGGTTCAGAGAGGTTATTTCAAGAATTGCATATGTAGTGTTTAGAGTGACTATTTTTATTCTCAAACAGGATCTCCTTCAATGCCAGAGCCCGCAGGCTAAGAGCGAACAGTTCCCGAGAAGGGGAGTGAGGATTGAGAAAAAGAGAGAGAGAGAGAAGATAAAGTTGAGAGGGCGAACAGTGAATACTGATCCCCGAGTTTATTTAGCACAGCACATATATACCCATGGAAGAGCAAGAGAAGCAACACCCACACATATGCAAATGATTGCTGACCTTTACAGAAGTTCTCTCAAAACATCTTTGTTCCTGTTTTTGTCTCTTATTCCCTGGGGCAAGGAATGTCTCTTATTCCCTGTGGCAAGGAACATTCAACTCTTTCCATTAAGCCAAACTTCCTCCTTCAGTAACAAGCTATCCATTAAGAAGCCCACCTGCTCTGCAAACTTCTAGCTTGCAGGCAACTCCAATCCTGTCTGCAGGGCATTCATCAAGAATGGCTCCCAACACTTCAATAATGATTTTGATCAAGAAAATATAATTTTAGGGCTTAAGTTACTAATCAGTGAAATGGTTATATTACATTTTCCCCCTAACTTAAATATCTCTGGATATTACTTTGTGATATCCAGATATCACACTTTCAGATATTGTGACTTATAAGAAGAAATATATATTTGTTCTTTGTTCTTAATTCCTGGCTCACAGCTTCCAAAACCCTTGGAACTTCCTAAGGCGTAAGAGCAATGGGAACATGTTTTGTTATATTTGGTCACCGGTCCTGTTTCTGAAATTACTTCAGAGCTATAAAGGCAAAGTAGGTGTATTGTTATTCACAACAAGCTCCTTTCCACTACTAGGTTTATGTTAATAAGGTGACTTTCAGAAAGCTCCTAAGAATGGGGAATGGTTGCCATGGGAACCAATCATGTGATTAGAAGACTGGTACTTTCAGTCTCCACCTCCCAACTTCTAGGTAGGGGAGTCAAGCTGGAAGTTGAATCAATCACCAGTGGTCAATGATTTAATCAGTCGTGCCTAGATAATAAAGCCTCCATAAAACTCAAAAAGGCAGGGTTCAAATTCCTTTTGGATTGGTGAACACAGGGAGACATAAGAGTGACATGCTCAAAGGGAACATGGAAGCTCTTCTCCATATTTTGCTCTATGTATCTCTGTCATCTTGCTATTTCTGAGTTTTCATCTTTTTATAATAAACTGGTAATGTGATAAGTAACTAGTTTCCTGAGTTCTGTAAGCCACTCTAGCAAATCAATCAAACCTGAGGAGTGGACTGTTGTCACCTTCAATCTATAGTCCATTGGTCAGAAGTAGAGGTAAGAACTTGAACTTGTGATTATCATCTAAGGGTAGGGTGGGCAGTCTAATGGGACTGAGCCCTTAACCTGTGGAGTCTGATGCTGTCTCTGGGTAGATAGTATCAGAATTGAGTTAAACTGTAGAACAAATTGCTTTTGTTCTACAAATTGTTTAACAAATTGAGTTAAACTGTCGAATTGCTTTTTTTGTGTGGAACCTCCCCCTTACCACCATCAAAATTAGATGCAGAATCCTTTATAATTGTTCCCAATATTCAGAGTGGCTAAGCAACAGCCAGAACAAAAGTCCTAGAGTCAAAGAAAAAGACATAGCCTGGCTCTATAAAAAAATATATTTTTAATAGGATATTTTACTATCAGATAAAGTAAATGGAGGAAAGTTCATAGCAATAAACTATATTAAGAGACAATACAAATTTCAAATAAACAGTATAACTTTACACCTCAAGAAACTAGAAGAAAAACAAACTAAACCCCAAGTTAGTAGAAGGAAGGAAATAACAAAGATCAGAATGAAAATAAATGAAACAGAGACTAGAAAGACAATAGAACTCAAGAAACTATGAGCTATTTTTTAAAAGATAAAGAAAATATACAAACTTTTAGTTAGGTTCCTCAAGAAAAAAATAGATGACAAAAGTAAAAAAATTCAGAAGTGAAAGAGATGTTACAGCTGATACCACAGAAATACAAAGAATCAGGAGACTATTATAAACAATTATATTCCAACTAATTGGACAACCTAGAAAAAAATGAATAAATATACAACCTGAGACTGAATCTAAAGAATCGGAATATCTGAACAGACTGAAATTTAAGGAGATTGATCAGTAACCAAATACCTCCTAACAAAGAAAGTCCAGAACCAGATGGTTTCACTGGTAAATTCTACCAAACATTTAAAGAATTAATGCCATCCTTCTCCAACTCTTTCAATAAACAGAAGAGGAGAGAACACCTACACACTAATTTTATGAGTTTTATGAACATTACCTTGATACCAAAATCAGACAAGGACACTATGAGAAAAGAAAATTACAGGCCAACATCCCTGGTGAACACAGATGCAAAAATCTTCAACAAAGTATTAGCAAACTGAATTCAAAACTACATTAAAAAGATCATACCCTATGATCAAGTGGGATTTATTATAGGGATATAAAGATAGTTCCACATCTGCAAAGCAATCAATGTGACACACCACATCAACAACATGAAGGATGATCATATGATCATCTCTATAGATGCAGTACAAGCATTTGACAAGATTCAACATCCATTTATGATAAAAACTTTCAAGAAAGTGGGTATATAGTTAAATAGGTCAGAGTTCATATACACACACGAAAGATCAATTCTAAAATCACGATGAATTAAAGCACGATAATTTTTCTGAGATTTGATTGTATTAAGGATGTAAATCCCTCAGATTCAGCCTTTAAAATGAGTACTTTTACCAATTTTATGGAAATTGTATGATATATTTAGGTACATGAAAGAGAAGACCAACTCTGCAGTTTAACTTTGTAATAGCATTTTATTTTCCTCACATAACAAATCTGAAGACAGGGAGTCTAGGTAGGCCCTCTTCTATCATTTTGCTCTGTCATCCTCACAGGGAAGATTTATCTTCATACTTGTCAAGTCATGGAGGCAAAATGGCATCTCCCTCTTCAGTTATGCAATAGGCTAGAAAAAGAAAGCGACAAAGAGAGTGTCTGTATTAGAAAATAAAAAATATTTCCATAAGTCTCTAGCAGATCCACTCTTTTATGACATTGCTTACCTACACTGAGAAGGTAAGTATTTTTTTTATCTGGGAACATTATCAATCTGAACAAAACAAGGTTTTATCAATAAGGAGGAAATGGAGAATAGCTCATGGGTAGGAAATCAGGAGTGTCTAATGATGCACTGAATTCAAAATTTTATACAATTACAACCATTATCAATAACTATTCACTTTTGCTATTCTTGAAGGGTTCATTTTTCATAAATTGTCACTGTTAATAATGAAATAACATAAATGTTTTATATACTTTATTCCCTGCATTATACTGTGAGAATGAGGTGATTACAGATTATTAATAGCTTTTGTATACTAGAATATTACTTTTTTATATAATATACCTCATTTAAGTGGTGGATTTATGATCCATGTTATGACTAATATTAATCTCTTTTGGATAATTTCTAAATTCTAAATCATAGGACCTAAATCAAAATTCTAAAAATTTTCTTGGCTAATTACCAATATCTGTTTCAAATAACATTTCCTTAATGCCCACATACTGATAGTAGAATACTAAATCCTAAATGAACTCTTTAAGCTAAATGTGGAACATTTATTTAAAAAGCTCTAGTTTTGTATATCTTTAATAGAATTAACATCTAAAATTTGGTATTTGATAGATTAGTTTTTAAGGTATTAAAGTTGTTACCTCTTAAGAAACATTTTTTTTCCTGCAGTTATAAAAATATTTAATTGTATTCTATTTCTCACTAAAATGTAGCTCTTCAGTTCCCTGCTTTTCTTAAAACCAGTCTTTAATGTTGATAATCAAGATGGACAGATTTTTCAATGGCATTTAGGTGGCAAAGGAGGAAGGGAGAGTAAAGTTGAGATACTTATTCTAATGTTCTGTCTAAATGGTACTCAAAAGTAAGCACAGTACTTTTTTCTGAATGCAAATCTAATATTAATTCATATCTAAAATAATATATTATAGATTTACATATAATTTCAAATCCTCTGTGAACTTAATTTTGTTTCATCTTACATATTTTATTGAATACATTTTTTTCAAATCTAATTCTAGTCCTGTTGATTTGATTTGTATTTTATAAACAATCACATGCAAGGATAATAAGGTGTTAAATATATCACATGACACATGGGTTTAGATAAAATGTTTTTCTCAATGATTAACACATGTAGAATATTATATATAAAATTTTACCCTTACTTGCTTATAACTAAAGCTTTTATAAAAAAAGAGTATACAGAAATTAAATTGAGTGAATAATCAAATAAGAATAAGAAAAAGAAAACTGTAAAATATGTGTCATATGATACATGCACATATATAGATAAATGCATATTTTTGGTATATGATATATAGATAAATATATGACATTCTAAAGGAAATAAATTAGCAAAATGAAATCATTTAGGCCATTTTGTTTTTTCTCATACTGTCCCTTGAAGTATGCTCTATAGGGTAATTCTTCTCCTTTGCTTAGATAAAATCTTGGTTGGTACCCCATAGCTCTCTTAAATAATAAATCCTCCTGGTACTTTAATAGGTGTAGACAAACTAATAATAAAATCTCCATGCTCCATTCTAAATTAAAGCTTTTCCACTCACCAAATCAGCCATGCAACAGGAGGCAGGCTTGCAGTATACAGTATGGTTTGTATAGTTTGTATATCCCTCTGTTTACCCAACTTGTCTTCTTCTCCTCAATGCTAAATAGCTCAATTTCTGACCATACTGGGGTTCAAGATGGTGGATGAAAAAGAAAGGAGGGCACAAGAAAGTCCCTGCATGATGGTACTTTGTGAGGTGCCATCATTGCTTTCTTCTTTCACAGGTTTCATAGCTGATTCTTGCTCTTTTTCCCTTGCAGAGTGTTTCAGTAACTTGTTGGGTTCTTCAGACCATTTACTCCTCTCCTCATTCACTGGTAAGCATCTCTTACCTACACTTGACTGGAATTTGGGTCTCAGGAGTCCATCTCTTCACAGACTCTCTCCGCTGGGATACTATTGCCTTTTAGGCAGCTCTTTTGGATAAAGCCCTTTAAGAAAACTCCAGGCCAGCCTTCACTCACATATAGGTGGTTCATTCTTTCTCCATGTATCTTAGGTCCATTTTCAGTGATAATTTAAGTTACTTTTCAATCAATGCTTTCTTTGCTGTTGTCTCAACTAGTATTTTTCAACGTACACAGATCTGTTTTAATTAATAAAATTGGATGTTCAAAGTATCACTGAGTCATAGTTATTTTAAAATCATGAATACAGAATATTAAAAATAAACTGATGTGTAGAGAACATATTTATTGATTGTTATAACAATAAGGATTGTTAAGATAGGTCAATATCCTTTCTTTTACAAAAGAAAACACAAAGTATCAATTGGGCAAACATTATTGGCCAGGGGTAGAACACAAAAGAAGCATATGTGGGTTGAGTCCTATCTCTTCAATGTATTAAACAAAGAAGTTGACCAAGTTTAATAAAGCATGTAATGTCAGTTTCTTTTTTCCATTAAATGGGGTTAATAACAACTCTAGCAATTATATTTTTTGATGATTAAATAAAAATGCAATACATATGGTATATATCACATTGTAACTCCTTAATAATTGTTTATTAATCTTGCCTTCTATCACTGGTCAAATTGTTCTGTCTTTTTACTATTATTATTATTATTATTATTGTTATTGTTATTACTATGGGTTATATGTTATGGGTTCTTTAGGTATTTACTTTTTATGATTGCTGAAATTAAAAATTACATATTATTTGAACATATATATGTATAAATATATTTTGCATTATTTTCAGATCACTAAATTATTACAATGCAATAGTTAACAAGTATATAATCACATAGTACTAGAATAGGAATCTTTTGTTTTATTATTCTACAGAAAACAAACTTTAAACTATCAAACTATAATAATATTTTTCTAGATAAAGCAAATTAACCAGTAAAAATAAGCCCCTATTTCTATGAAATTAATCTTTGGGATTAGTAAACCAAGTAGGGAAGCTCTGGTTTCCAATATAATAGGGGAGAGACAGATCATTAGAAAAAAGTCCTCCATGACATGCTGGGAGAAAACTATAAGAATTCAAATAAGAAAGCTTCCATAATGTAAATCATGATATTTAGATGTTCATAACTCTTCATCAAAAGTCATTCATTTTGGTAGCCAAATAATAGTCAAGCCACTGCTACATGAAATGGCTAGTATTACATCTGTAGCTGCTGTATTTATCCAGAGAACATATTAGTATTGTTCTCAGGTAGAGAGTGTCATTACTTCCTTGTTTGTTTATACTCCTCTCATAAATATGCATTCATGATTCTGAGTGTAATGAATGCTTAATATGCTTTTGCCATGTGGTTAAAAGTGTTGGGAAGAATTAGGGCAAGCATTTGTCCCCAGATCTTATTTTTCTATTCCAACAGATCCAAAACAACACTGAAAGGGTCTACTCTATAACATTTAGATGACAATTTTAGAAAATGTCTCCCTCCAACATCTAACATTCTAATATATATTTTGTTTAGCTAATAATGAAATCTATTTGGGTGTGCTTTACTTGGATCAAAATTATTACTTTGCATGCCCACTTTATGTAGAAAAGAAATATCTTCCCTTCAAAAATGTTAATGTTATTCATAATAAGCCAATAATTTACCTTCTCTTATGTATTTAATATATTACATTTAAATACATTTGAAATATATTTATATATATTTCTATCTTTGTCCACTGAAAGGGCTCAGTAGTAATGGCCTGCCGATTGCAATAAACAGGCAAATTATCTATCTTGGTTTCTAAATATCATTCCCTAGGTTTACTTGGGGTTAGGGGTGGGGACGGAGATTCTAGAGCTGGGGAAGAGAAAGAACAATATAAATTTAGAACATTTTGTTATATCAGGAAGCAAAAAGTATTCAAATAATCAGAGGGACATATCAAAAGGATAAACAATCTATCTTGAAGGAGCCCATGAAGACCAGATCTGGATAATATGAGCATTAAAATAAAAAAAAACACACATATATTAGTAGTAAATTCTAATTCATTAGATTAAATACCAATCTAGGCTTCTCTACTGATACAAACTTTCAAAAACAATATCTAAGATTAAATGTAAAGGCTTGCACATTTACTCATTAACTTAGTTCATTCAGTAAATTTGTATCATGCAGTTCTACCACCAATGACTTCAAGGAGAATATGCAAGGCAAAAGCCTTTCTCTTACTATAGATAAAGTCTAGAACAAATGCCAACCATTTACACAATTATCTCCTTAGACACTGAGCAAATGCCAATATGTTGGAAACTTTCTGAAGGTGAAAAAAAGCTTCAAGTATGTATTTCTAATTCCATGTTGTTACTTTAATGCTGTCTTTGTTATCTATTAAAGTTTGCTGCTGTCATTGTTCCCTGACAGAAACTTCCTCTGCCTGAAAAGTCCTTCCCCTAGATTTTCACACATGGAATATTTAAATACTGGCTTAAAAATCACCTCCTAGGAAAGGTCTTTCCATACAACCCACCTAAAGTAGTATCGCCCTAATATACCCACCTGTTAAGTTTCTATTTCCTTTGTTTTTAAATCAATAGAATATAAATACAGAATAAATAGCAGTTTTAGAATTTTATGTAACATACCCACATCCCCTTGATGTTTATTCCTTTTATTTCCATAAACTAGACTGAGGAAATCTTGAAAATTTCTAAGTAATATTTGGTATTATACAGACTCTAGGGATTTGTTAGCTGGTAATCTTTCCTTTATCCTGTGATGAATGTATTTGTTGACTAGTAGCCATATAACTAAAAGAAAAGATACTCTGAGATATTTGCATTTTATTATCTCAAAGGGAAAATTCTCCAAGGCAAAATTATCAGGCAATATGATAAAACATAGGGAAGCATTTTAGAGAGCAGCAAAGACGTTTCTAGCCCTTTACATCATATCTCATATGCAAATCTCCCTTCCCTGGAAGAAAGACCTATTTGTCTCCAGAGAATAAAGCTAGAAAACAATTCTCCATTAGAAGATTTAAACTTATTTTATTTAGTTTTCTGCTAAAGTGGGAGCTTCCAGGAATGTTTATGCATAAATTGGCATTCTTTAAAATATTTTGGTAATATATAGAGGGGGAAAGGAAATGGCATAGATGATAGAAGCTCTATTCATCGCTCTGGTGACCAAATCAAAGTTGTGACAAGAGCAAAAAGCAAGGAAAATCACCTGGGATCCAGATGAACAAGCCATACAACTAAGGAGGGAACTAAGAAATCACTCTGCAATGGCAGAAAGTAGGATGGAGCGAGGATGTGAGGCTGCATGGTCCAGAGTGGGTGGAGCCTATGGCAGCTGCATATGCCTCTTAAAGGGGCCTTGTCTACAAGCAGACTTTCTTGGTGATGAACCTGCTCTCTCTGGGCACCAGTGCTGGGTCAGCTGCATGGGAATACCAGGGACCTACAGAGAGACATTGAGTTATTGGAGTGAGGGCCGGAAATTAGGCTTTCTCCCAGACAGAAGTGCTGGCAGTATCCATTGTTCCTCTGTTGAGCCCTCCCTACTTCTAGTGCTTAGAATCAGTGCCACCATAGCGACATCATCAAACTCGATAACAGAGGTCACTCTGTCCAGAGGATTCCCTGAAAGTCCACTTCCCCCTATCTCGGTCTCAACCAAACTACATCTAGTGTGTCCTTGCTTAGTCAGGTATTCCTTGCTGAGCAGCACCTAGACTCTCACTGGTGGCAGTTGGCCTCAGTTTCTGGTGTGCCTTCTTGAGGCAACTATAAGCATGACATCTGTGGATTGCTTGCTGAATCTTAACAGGTGGATTTGGAGGGGCAGAGGCTTGGGCTAAATTTGGCCTGCAGCTGAACCCCTCTCATGGCCACTGGACACCTACCACACAAAGCCACACTAATAAGATCAGGAGACTTAGGATCTCTGCTTAGTACATAAAAATTGACACAGAAATGCGGCCAAAATGGGAAGACAAAGAAGCAGAAACTGTATGAGAGAACAGAACAGAGATCCAGGAATAATGGAGTCAAGTAATCCAATAGATGCAGATTTCAAAACACTGGTTATAAGATGCTCAATGAACTTATGGGAAGTGTAGATGAATTCAGTGAGAACTTCAATAAAGAGATAAAAAAATATAAAAATGGAAATGGAAATTATAAAAGTGAACCAGTCAGAAGTGAAGAACACATTATCTGAGATGAGAAGTATACTAAATGGAATAAAGAGTGAATAAAGAAGAGGATCAAATGGCCTATAAAGAGGATGGGAAAGCTAATTCCATAAAAAGAATTTAAGGAGCCTTTGGGACACTATTAAATGGAAAAAAATATCTATGTCATGGGGTACCTTAAGGTAAACAAAATGTCGAAGAGCTATTTGAAGAAATAATGATGAAAAACTTCCCTAACCTGGTGAAGAAAATAGACATAAACCCCGGGAAGCTCACTGTCCTCACAATCAGGAACCAAAGAGGGCTACAACAAGTTACATCATAATTAAAATACCAAAAGTTAAATACAAGGAGAGAATCTTAAATACAGCAAGAGAAAAGCAGTTACTTACTTACAAGGGAGCACCCATAAGACTGGCAGCTGATATCTCAAAAGAAACTATGCAGGACAGAAGTGATTGGTGCAAAATATTCGACATGATGAACATCTAGAATCTACAATTAAGAAAACTTACCCAGCAAAGCTATCATTTAGAGTGGAAGAACAGATAAAGAGCTTCCTAGACAAAAATAAGCTAAAGGAATTTATCATCACCAAGCCAGTATAACAGGAGATGTTTGAAGGACCTTAAGAAGAAAATCTTTTATCAAAAACATGAATAATGATGTGGTAATAACTACATTTCTATCAACGAGTACCTCAAATGGAAAAGAATTTAGTGCTTCAACCAAAAGGTAGAGTGGTTGAATGGATAAGAAAACAAGACTGCTACATTTGATGCCTACAAGAGACTTACTTCCGATTAAAAGACACACACAACCTAAAAGGAGGGGAATGAAAAAAGGTATTGCCTTGATAGACCTAGAGGGTATTGAGCTGAATGAAATGGGTTGGATAGAGAAAGATAAATATGGCATGATTTTATGTACATGTGGAATTTAAAGAACAAAATAAACAACAACAATAACAAAAGCATAAACAAACTCATAGATAGAGAATATTTAGAGGGATAGTAGATGGGAGAGGAATTAGGGGGACAAAAAATGGGAAAAGGGATTAAGAGGTACAAATAGAGTTGTAGAATAGACATAGAGATGTAGAATGTAGCATGGGGAAGATGGTTAATAATGTAATAATAAATATGTTAGGGGGAAGAGGAGTACTAAATTTAGTGGGGTGATCCTTTTGTGAGTTACATGGATTTCTGATCACTATGCTAAACAACTGAAACTGGTATATTATTGAATACCAACTGTAATTGAAAAAAAACTCATTGAATTGTACAATGTAAATACAAGCAACTAATTGTCTATTTTATATCAATAAAGACCGAAAAAATGAAAAAAAATACTATGGAGACAAACACAATGATATATATATATATATATACATGTATATATATATATATATATATATATATATATATATATATATATATATATATATATATATACACATACACACACACACATACACACACACACACACACATATATCAAGAAAATGTATTATGCTTATTCTTTTGTGATCCATAAAATGTATGAATGTGTCCTTAAACACTGTAGTAATATAATCAAACAGACTAAGTATATCAGACTCTTTACTTCTTCAAATTTGATTTAGAAAAAAAATACCTAGTTATTAAGAAAATATTTCCTTATTTCTAGTTCTGTCAAGATACTCTTGAAATATAAATAAAATTTTACATACAACTTAAAATAGAAAGCACAATAACATGTTATAAAAATGTGCCCTTGAAATTTTTAAATTTTAGTAAAATGGTAGTCTACACTATAAAAGACTAATATATGCAAATTATTTAAGACTCAAAACTAGATGGAATTTATTTGATTCTATACCATATATAATAGTAATTGACCAATATCATTGCCAATACTAAGTATAGGTAAATTATTCATAATTTCCCTTAAATAACATAGGCAAAATTTATCACATATTTATGTTAGATATTGAATTGTATTACATTTATTTATAGTATATTTTTATTTACACTAAATGCATTGTACATAAAACAGGTATTGATTACATTTGTATTAAAATTTTACAATATTAAAGTTGTAGTGGTAGTCTTCATATATCTGACAGCATTAGGGTTAGTGAATTATTCAAGAAAACCTTAGATGATGTACTGGAAAATGATCAGGAGTGATCCTACAAAATTAATATAAGGGAACAATGGGAGCAGTTAATCAGAAGAGCATATATTAAATATTAAGAAGGCTCATGAGAGAGAATAAGCCTATTATATGCAGTACTGCTCAAGCTAGATGTGGAGAATGTGTTAGAACATCGGGAAACTAAAGTATCACTTGCGGATACTAAACTGAATGATAGAGGCCTGGTCTCTAAGTGTTCATTGCTGACATACTTAAAGCAGTGATGGAATTAATACTTAATAATTAAGGTAATGTGGATACACAGTGAACGTCAAGCTTTATAAGTAAAAATGTGCATTGTTTTTTATGAAGCTAGACTAGCTTCATGTTATCCCTTCTTTGTCTTGATGTCCTTATTTTTTGGCCTATAATTTGTGGAGTTCATCTTTCTCCTCTTTGCAAAATCATGATAGCTTTGCTTTTCACTTATCTTATATTGACTTCCTTAACATTAGGTTTTCTTCAGAGATTATAGACAATGGCTTAACAAAGCTCCTGATTCTTTTATTGCCTTAGAACCTAACTGAGAGATGTTGGATGATTAAAATCCTTTAAAACAATTATATGATTTCCTATTATCCCATAACTCATCTTAAACTACAATTTTCTCTTAAAGAAATTTACCCTCCCTTTTTCAGTTTTAAAATTATTTTCCTTGATAGATAAAATGGTATACAACTGTCTCAAACTTTAATACCTTCTCAGATGGCAAATTTCTTGCTGTTCTTTGTCTTTTAAAATAAATTTTTAAATTTTAGGTTTACTTAACTATCATCAGTTGATTCTATGCTTAATTTAACTATTTCATATTCTTTGCAGTTATATGTCTCCTTTTATCCTACCACTGTATTTCCCTTCATTAAACCTTTGTTTGGAATACAAACATAAATTATGCTCTCATGACTCAACCATAGAAGTGAGACTAATGTATGTCTAGAATGTTATAATACGAGGCAGATAAGATTCCTTTCAGCTGATTATATATAAAAAAAAAATTTATTCAAGATGTTTATTTAAGCTGGACTTTCAAAGAATCTCCTATCAGAGCAAATGGTTGGCTTCAAAGGATCTATAAATTACATGAAATGAAATGTACTATTTAGATGATATATGTATGTGTGCATTTGTGGTATGCGAAGAAGGGCACAATCACTAGTATTCACCATATTCTAAAAGACATCTATGACACTCAAAATGGTTAAAAGCAAACAACAGTACAAAGATAGTGGTTGAAGGGGTTTGAAAATTATTAAAATTAGTATGATTAGAATTATTCTCAATGCTGCCAAATGTTCATCATAATGTTTTGCTTCTCAATAATCTGAATGAGGAAACATGATGAGCCTTCTTTTGAATTTCTTAAAATATGCTTTTCTAGAGACTGGAAAACACATCTGACTGTTCCTATTTCAAAATAGAATATGTTCACTTTCTTTACATAGCTTCATTTATACCTACAAGGTCTGAAAGTATTTTTGAGTTCAAAAGAATGTGAAAGATTGACAGGCATTGAATAAATAAAAGACAAAACAATTAAAATAAAAGATAAATTTTATTTCCAGATCCAAATCAATATTATCCTGTTATATTTTGTGTATATGTTGAATAAGGTAACAAAAGTATAAAGAGTTCTTATGCAAGATCCATTATCGTTTACATAAAATATGATAATGATTTTAAAGTCAAAGAACAAAAATATATTTTCATGTTTCTTTTCTTAAGCTAGTCAAATTCTTCCACATGTTGTTAATTCCATAGTTAAGATGGAGCAACGATTTAAATGATTTTGCAGTTCTCTTTCTCCACTTTGTATATCTTCACGGCCCATGAATTTCACAAAGAGATGTTTTACAAGTACAAAAGTCATATTGTTCAGAAGTTTCTGGCACTAAAATGATCTAATACTCACATAGATTTAAGTAGTCAAATTTTGCCTGTCCCTAGACCTTTTGCACAGGGCTGGATGACTAATTAACAGTGTTGCTTGAGAGTAAGTTCTTGAGTTGAAGAGACACTGAATAATACATGCCCTCTCAATAATAAGACAAATACTAAAAAAATACGATAGTTCTATGAAATGCAGAAACATAGTCAATGAAACAATTCTGGCTCTTCCACACTAATATAATTGATAGAAGCCTCAAGATTACAATAACTAAAATATTTGAGACTTTGACGTAAAGAGAATTAGCACTATAATGTTAATTGGATAAAACACAAAATAAAATATGCAATTCTGTGCACGTGTTTGGAGGAGTCTAAGTTCCTAAACCTTCCCCTTTCTAAATTCAGAGGCCTGGTTTCTCAACATTAGATACTCCATTGGAATACAGAGATCTTTCCTCTCCTTTCTGCCTAGTAAAAGATGTTGTAAACCAGAATTCAGTTTTTCTCTTCTCACATTTCATACTCTGTTGGGCAAGGCCAGAGTCAAGTTTCAAAGTGTCCCCACATCTATCTTTACTGACTCCAGGATATGGACTTGTATTTCTGGTCACTGGACTAAAGTTGTGCACACTCATGGAGTCACCACACTGGGGCAAGAAACCACTGGATAAACATGGCAAATCCTCCTGGAATATCACTTAGGCAAAGTATGAGAAAAAGTCACATTTTATATCTATATAAATATGAACCTACTACAGAGTAGAATCTGAAATCCAAATGAACTTTTATATGAAAACCAGTGACTTCAAATAAGTTATTATTGGCTGTATTAGGTGACTTTATTGTTTTCAGAGATATTTTGATGGAAAAGTCTTAGAAGCTCTGTATTAAACTAAATAAATCTGCCTTATTAATATGGATTAGCATGTTTGCATGAATATTGTAGCAGAAGTGAGAGGTTTAACAGCTGACAAACGATGGAGTGAGTCAAGTTTATCCTCTACCACCATCATCACCACCACTAATGCCTCTCAGACCTTGTCCAGACCCTGTTATAAGCTCTTAATCTGGCTGCTTTCTTAACCTTAGTCTCATGGCTAAGTATAGTTTGTCTTTTCTTCATCAATATATGCTCTTCTGCAATCCATTCTCTTAAGACATCAGTATGGGTATAAAGAGATTATTATTTAATGCTAAAGATAAAAATTTATATTCAGGTGGTGATCACATAATAATATTTTACACACTATCATTTTGCAAATATCTATTAGGCAGAAGTCTAATGAGCATTTACATTATGCCAGAGAATGTGCAAGGTGATAAGAATGCAAAGATGAGTGATTAAAAAGAAAATTCTTCTGTGGAAGATGGACTTGAAAATGAGGAGGTGAATTATAAGCCATGTTTCTTAAAAGGGTACATGAAGATAAAAGAGAGTTTTGTATTGTGTTGGAAGGAGGAAAAAGAGTCAGAAAAGGCTTATGAGTGATGACCCTAGAGGTTTCTCTTAGGCATAAACCACACAAACAGAAAGGGTTGTATTTCAGGCAAGGAGAACTGTGGAAGGTCTAGTGAGCCACGGAAACCAAGAAATTCAGAATGGCTAAAGCAAAGAAATGTAAAAGAGGGGGGAGAGCTAGGCCTGACCTTGGGTAGGACACCTGGGTCAGCTTCCCCAGGTCTCAAACACAGTTAGGGATTGGCACGGGCGCTGTACCTCACTGCCTTGATCTGAACATCATTAAAATTCATTTTTGAAATTTCTTTAATTACATTGCAAAGGCCCTAGAATAGATGCTATAAAGGGGACTCTTTTTATTTATGTCTATCTTGGAAGATCCACATTACCCGGGTTGCTCTGGATTCCAATTCCAGCAGGTATATAGAGAAATATGGTTGGAGAGTCAGGAAGGAGGCAGAGGAGAATCAAAGTAAGATAAAAAGTTGGGACTCTGCTGTGTACTTAATGGGCAGCACTGGTAGGTTTTAAGCAGGAAAAAAAAGGAGAGGTTTCAGAAAGTTCTCTCAGAAAACACCATAGAGGTTTTTAAAGTACAAGACAGGGGTAATATGGGGTGGTGATGTTTACAATCTGAACTAAGATATAAACAGTGAGGACACAAATATACAATGTTCTATAATACTGTATTAGACAGAATAGTGATCCTCCCCCCACTCAATAAAAGATATCCAGATCTTAATCTCTGAAAACTGTGTATATGTTACCTTACATGGCAAAGGGAAATTCAGGTTACAGATGGAAAGAAGACTGCTAATCTGCTGACTTTAAAATAAGGAGATTATCTTGGACTAGCTGGGTGGGCCTAATGTTATAATCACAGGAGTCCTGAAAAGTGGAGGAGGGAGAAAGGAGTCAGTGCTGAAGTGATGAAATATATGCAGGACTTAACCTGCTGTTGCTGGCTTTGAAAATGGAGGAAGGGGCCACAAACCAGAGTTCAGGTGGCCTCTAAATGCTGGAAAACACATGGAATAGGATTATCTCCTAGAGATCCAGAAGGAATATAGCCTCTCCTACATCTCGATTTTAGCCCATCAAGACTCATTTAGGACTTTGGCCTCCACAACTGTAGATAACAGATCTGTGTTGTTTAAAACCACAAAGTTTGTGGTATTTTGTTACAGAATAGGAAAAACACAAATACCCAATTCAACCTTAGCATGAAGAAAGCCCTTGATTGAAAGTTACATTGGACAATTACACTCTCTGCTAAAATGTGGGACAGGTCTTCGTACCTCTGGTTAAGTATGTTTCACCCTTTATAAAGATTTTTCTAGATGGAGTATAACATGCTTTGGTCTCACTGCCCGTGGTTCCTATTCTTGCTCCTCAAACACCTAGAGATGATACAATTTTTATGTCTATTAGGTCAATCAATTGCTGAGTTTTGTGTCCACTTATGTTCAAATGGTTACTTGGAAAATACTCAGTATTAGGTACTTTTAATATAACACGGCAGGGGAAGGAGGATTAGAGTCACACAGACATGGGTAAAATCACAACTCTGCCCCTACTTGGTTGTGTGACTTTGCACAATTTAAAATACCTGAACCCTGGTTTACTCATCTGTAAAAAGGAACAGTTATATCCCAGGTCTGGATCCCTAGAAACACCCTGAGATAAGGATTGTATATAAGTGATTTATTAAGGAAACATTTTCAGGAAAACAAATTATCTGAGTAAACAGGACAGGGAAGGAAGTTATTTCAGGCAAAATTCTAGCACCAGCATGATCTTGAAGGGGAGTCTTGGGGTATAAATTGCATCTCAGATTTTCTTACTACTAGAGGCAATAGGGCAGGGCTTTTAGACTCTGCAGGGCAGTCCTTGGGGAAGGGTGTCCTGGTAGGAAAGTAAACTCTTAGATGGTTCTCTCTGGCTCTCTGTGCCTAGAGACAAAACGATTCCAGGAGCCCTTGGGCAGTCTTCCAAAGACACTCTCTTCCACAGAGAGTCTCTGGGACTGGTTGTGAGAAATAAAAGAAATTAGAAGCTGGAGGAAGGGCACCT
Organism: Macroglossus sobrinus; assembly: GCA_004027375.1. Lineage (NCBI taxonomy): Eukaryota > Metazoa > Chordata > Mammalia > Chiroptera > Pteropodidae > Macroglossus > Macroglossus sobrinus. Next base: position 55,947 of record PVKZ01005182.1, read on the forward strand.
AGACTCAATCAAAGAAATCAAGGGAATGAGGTGGAGTCTGCCACAAGCATCCACCTCATAGAATTCTTCTAAAACTTGAATGCACTCATTCTTTCCTTTACTTAGCTTTTAAGATTCCTAAACGATTTTTATTTTGGAATAGCATACAATATTTAGTGCCATTTTCTGCACATAGAATGCTCAGCAATGAAATAAGTCTTTCTTGACACAGGCATCAAACTCTGAAATGGTAAAGGAGACAAAGTAAAAACAAAGAAAATGTGAAGAATACCAGAATAGGAAGTAACCAAATTAGTCTGAATCTAGCATTTCAAAATGGTTGTAAAAAATGAGAAACTTGAACTACTTATACTTACAACTATTTGCTTTTATCTCTGAAAAGTTAGGCAAAGTCAACCAACAAATTATTTGATGACTAAATCTTATACGAAATACTGTTTTCCCCCCTCAAGAAGTACTCTAAGTCCCCAGGTACATGTAATTTTTTCCTTATAGAAAATATCTCCATCTTCTCCTTTGTTACTCTCTGTTCCTATACTGATAATTAACACCTTCATTTTGATTGCACTTTACAGTTTTAAAGTGCATTTAAAGAGCATTCAAATTTTACATGATTACACAACCTCATCATTTACAATATTACCCTCTTTTTACAAATGTGGGTAAAAACTCTGGGTGTTTAAGTGACTTAGTCAAGGTTGCACAGCTGGCCAAATTTACTGGAGAGTGTGAAACACTTGTTTTCTTGCGCACCACTAGCCAGAAAGCCACCCACTGACCACCAGAACATAGAAGAAAAGCACTTAAACAAAGAAGACAAGCCCCTTTTTTATGCAGTGTTCCTCCAGCACCTTTTACTGACAAGTCTTAAGGTTGTGCCAAACGACAACAAAGAAATGTTTTAAGTCTGGCTCTAATATCACAATTAAGGGCAAAGAAGATGAATTAGGAGCTGAGAAGCAGTAAATTAGCTGACACACACCTCAATGACTGTTCTGGGTTCTCAAGGGCAAAATACTTTATGCCAAACTCCTGCTCCATTTGTTTTCTTTTTTCCTAATTACCCCTACAATAAAATGCAGATCGAAACTTTGGGGTATTATGTACAAATAGTTGGCATGACACATGGCAAGTGTATGGGGAGAGAGACAATGCAATGCTTGAGGAATCAAAACGGTTAGGTCTGAATATTAGCTTCACCAATTGACTAAATTGGTCTTGCAATAATTAATCTCTATGCCTCAGTTTCCTTACCTTTAAAGGAAGATGATAAAAGTACCTACTTTATTAAGATGTCAGGATAAATAAATTAATATATGTAAAGCCTACAGGACATCTGGCATGTAGTTAGAATTGGATAAAAATTAGTGTACTAGTTTGTAATTGATATTTAAAAATACATATTCAGTTCATTACCAGTTGCGATTTAGGATTGTGTCTGATAATGCTGAAACCTAACTTCTTTGCGTGAGACTGGGCTATGCTACAAAAAGTCTTGCCCACTCCTGGGCACTGCTTGTAGCTCTGGTATCAGATCCTGGCACTGCCCCTGGCTCACTAACTAATCCTTATCAGTCGCAGCCAGTTCACTGGGGGATTCATTTTCTCAACTGAAGAGACACATGGTTATTAAACAAATCATCTTTCTTTAAGATCTCTTCCAGTTCTTACTTAATTTAATCCTCTTTTCCCGAAATTATGAGTTATACTTGAGAAAGAAAAAAGAAAATTACCGTTTTGAGTGCCTTCCTAAGTCAGGAAAGCACTTTACATGCATTACCTAATTTCATCCTCATTATAGGCCTATCAGATTAGTGCTTTTAACTCTATTTAACGAATAAGGAAACTGAGCCTCAGAAAGGTTAAACAATTTACTCAAGGTCATACTCTTGGTAAACAGCATAGCCTGAATTCAAACCCGGCCTTTCTGTTTGGGTCGACTAAACATTTTTAACTGCACCGCTTGCCTCCCACACTATCTTCATCTCAGACATCAGGAATCCTAATTGCTCAGTGCTTTTCATGTTTTGCTTTAAAGAGATGAGTGGGTGTGCGACATTTTTTTTTTTTTTTGGTCTGAAATGTATCCTTTGAAAGTAAAGCAAACGAAATTCATTTACCAGTCGTAGGAATTTTTTAAAACCACTCCTTACAGTTGACACAAAATTTTAGGTTGAGTGAAAATCAGCAGCCCTCCTGCATCCTTGAGCCCCTGTCCTCACCTCTCTGTCCCGGCTGCAAAGTTGATGAAGAGAAAGGAGCCTGGTGATCGGCCGCCCAGCTGAGTTCCAGCCCCGATTCTGCCGCTACGTTCACCCTCGGAGCATTCTTTTCCTTCTCTGCAGCAGGAGGTTGTCGGGCCGGGTCGATTTAAGGTTTCTTCCCAAGCTATAAGCCCGAGCCACTGAGGGCTTTTCTGGGTGAGGGCGTGCCCCTGCTGTCTCGGCTGCAGTTCGCGCGTTCAACTGTGCACTTCTCTGATCAGGCTGCAACCTTACTTCACCCGGCAGCCCCTTCCTTTCCGCCGCACCTAACCAAAAAGCGTGAAACCCCTTCCCCTCGCTCCTGGGACTCGCCTTTCGCCAGACAACTCCTCCCACGCGGAGTTCGTGTCCCGGCGCGACGCGTGGGCTGGGCCCGCCCGGGGGAAGCCGAGGCTGCTTCACCCTCCTTGGGGTCAGGGTGCAAGGCCTGCAGTTCTCTAACTTTCCGCTCCTGAGGGGGAATTCTGAGAACTCTGCCACGAGTCTGACTGAAAACGTGAAGAGACGAAGTCTCTCACAGTGAGCTCTTGCGCCTCTCCCGGCTCCCAGCGCCCAGGCTTTTCCCGCAATGCCACAGCGGGCCCCACAGTCAGCTTCCTCTCAGCAGGGTACCGCGCCAGGGGGCCGGCGGCGCTCCAGCCGTAGCACTCAAGTCCAGGTCTCGCTGGCTCTGCCCTAGCCCAGCCCGCGCCTGGCGGAGCCAGGACGTCCTCTCAGCGCCGCAGCCCAGCACAGCGCTTGGCCTCTAGGAGTCTGAAGAAAGGTCCGCACTCGGCTCGCATCCCTGCCTGCCGGCCTCCCCACGCCCGGCCTCGGCTCCCCTCCTTTCCCGCTCCCGCCTCCTCTTGCAGGCTGCCAGGCGGGCCCAGCCTGCCTCCGTCTCTCCGCCTTCACTACCGGGTCAAGCTGCGGTGGGAGGGAGCGGAGACAGCGGCGAAGCGGCCCCCAACCCGGCGCGGGCGCGCCCCTCCTCCCCTCAGCGGCTCCCTCCTCCTCTGCCGCCTCCCCTCCTGCCAGTACTGTACAACTAGTACACACACACACACACACACACACACA
>PVKZ01005183.1:0-59379 GCA_004027375.1 Macroglossus sobrinus
ATGGTGATGGTGATGGTGATGATGGTGATGGTGATGATGATTTTAGCTACTATTTATTCAGAATTTACCATGAGCTAGGCATTAAGTGCTTTATACAGATTATCTAAATCTATCCTTAAAAAGGATTATAACAACTCTTCAAGGTAAGAATTATGTGATCATCTCTTTTACAGGTGAAAATCCCGCAGCTCAGAGAAGCTAAGTTGCTCAACCAGAATCACACAGCCAGTCAAACGGTGACGCCTAGCTACTAACCCAAGTAGTCTGACTTGGTGCCCAAAGTGAGGCAGCATGATGCCTCTCCCTTATTGTTACATGAAATTCAGCACTGATACCAATTTAATATAATTTTTTTAAAAAATCCTTCAGATAGCGGGACGTGCCCGCCTTTGAAGACTGTTTGGAGACCACCTGTTATTATCCACACACGACCCTTGGTGGGAGGAGGCGGTGTCTTGCTCCTATAATGGACGAACACTGGGATTTTCCATGGCTCGGCATCAAAACCCTAGTTTTGGGGGAACCATTCATTGTGCCCGTCGTTATTAGAAAAGTTTCAAAGGGGAGCACCCCTCCTTCCCCAGCATCGGCCCACCAGGAGCTCCTGCCCAAGACCCTGACCACTGAGTAAATGACACAGAGAGGAAAGGATGGTGAGCTTGGAGCTGGGGTGCCAGTGATAATGGCGGTGATGTCCTGTGGCCAGACTCTGGAGCCCTCTGATGCCTACCTATTTTCCACACCTGGCCCTTCACACTCTCTTTGGTTCTATGAGCTCGATCCCACCCTACCCAATCTCTAGCCTTCCCATAAGTCCTTTTTTGTGCCTTAGTCAGGCAGAGTTGCCTTCTGTTGCTTTCATCCAAGTACCCTAATCAAAACAAGCTTCTCTCATAAACAGCTCCTGCCGACCATACAAATCCCCCCTCTGAGAAAAGCGCTGATGGGCACAATTGTCTCCATCTTATGTCACTGTAGTGAGTCAGAAGTACCATCTATGGATTGGTACTTGGCTAGCTTGCCCCTCAATTTAGTTCTGGACAGAAAGATATCAGTAAGAAGGTGTTAGAAAGAACTTACTATAGGATTTGGGTTTGTGTCGTGTGCTTTTCGGGATAGTTTAGAGAAAAAGGGCATTTACTCTGGAATGAATGTTGTCAGGAAGTAGGGTGTTAGACTCTGATAGGGGATGTTAATAATTCTTACTTATTAAGTGAAGGTAAAGAAGCAGCAGGCACTCATACGGGCCAAGATACAGAGATGCTTGGTCGTTTTTGCGGTTTGGACAATGTTCACGCCTTTACTTGCTTTCAGACACACTAGTGAAGCAGTCTTGTTGTCATCTTGACCGATCACAGTCTCAGAGCCTTGTCTGATGCAGGCAATAGGCAAAATTGTGGACGGTTAACAGGAAAACACTTTGGCTCTGCTGTGAGTGCCGGGCCAGCTCCCGGTGGCCGGGGGCTGCTTTTCTCTTTCTCTTAGTGGAAGAGCTCATTTACCTACTTCCTATCTCCCCGTAAGTAATTATAAACTCCTGGATTCCAGGGACCCGTCCGACCCATTTTCGTCTTCCCTGCAGTGCCCGGCGCTGTGCCTGGCACACAGAAGTTCTCTGAGAATGCTCGCCGAACTGGATGATGGGCACAGGGGACTCTCTGGGCCCTGGTGCTGTGATGATCGTGCTGAAGCATATGTTCAAAATTTAAAAAGGTGACTCATACAAATAGGGAATTGAAGCTATTAAGGAGAGAACCGGTCAGATGATAAAACCCACACCCGGAGCATTTAAGGAACTGGAGTCATTGGCACTTTTTTAATAACAATCTTAGAATAAAAGTGCTAGGTTAGGTGAAAAGCTGGTTAACAGCCTCTCCGCAATGAAACCATCACCTTTAGGGTTAGCTTTTCTACTGGACAAAATGTACGATTCGGGGGAACCCCAACTCTGCAGTTGGTGGGGCGGAAGTGAGGATGGCCCAGGACTTGAGACTGGTGTCTGAAGTGAGGGCAGTCTTGTGGGAGTGAGCCCTGAAACTTACAGGGTGAAGCCCTAACTCCAGGTAGATAGTGTCAGGATGGAACTGAATTACTGGATATCCAGTTGGTATCGGAGAATTGGTGTGGAAAAAACAACACATCTTTGGTGTAGGAAGAAAACCACCTTTGGTGTCAGAGTGGTGATAAAGTTCATTTCTGTATTGGGACCCATAAAACAGGGGCCTGGCCCACATCACAGATTGAAACCTGTCCGGCTGCTATTACACCTGTCGAGGAGACCGAACACACACCAATCACCATCCTCCAGTTCAGCTGTGGCTTTCACTCCATCACTCCATGTAGGGCCTGCCCACGATCACACGGCTGGCAAAGCATTTCAGCCGAGACATTAACTCTTGTGCAGGCAACGCCCTTACTTTGAATCACTATATGTGTTGCCTCTGGCTGTGCCAATTCCCTCCAGCCACCCGCCAGAGGGGATAGTCACATGCCCCTTGCAAGACAGAAGACTCAGTGTGGCTAAGTAAGAGTTTACTTACTTAGTCATTTGCATATTACATCAGTCATTTGCATAACGCCATAGCAATGTCTGCCAAGTCTCATGCCCTCCCCACTATTATTGACTCAATATTTCCCTTTACATGGATTCATTTTTATATAAAAAATTTTAATACGAAACTTTTCATAGCCCTATAAAAAGAAAAACCAATATTATTTCCTTCAAAGACATGAAAATAAGTTATTAATTAATGTTTTCCCAAATACTACCTAAAATCAACCCAGTGTATACCCCAGAGTAGGAAAAACTGGATCGACAGACTCTCATCAGGTCACACAGCCAAGATCTCAACCCAGATCCCATTTCCAAGTCTAATTCTCTTTCTGCCACAACGAGGATCCTTTGGTCGGGCTGTGTTTCTCGTTCAGTAGGTTCAGGGCACACGTGGAGGGGTACTAAAGGTTTCTCGAGATGGCTCGTGTGACCGAAGGGAACATCAAGCAGAGCGATGGCAGACAACAGATGGCCAGAGGGCTGACTCCTCCAGGCAGTTAGTTAATAATGCCTGGAGCGAGGATCCCTGAATTTAATCACCAGAGCAGCTCGGACTGAAGCAGACCTACTGTAAATTGTTCTAGGAACAGATGGGATTCCCAGAACAGCTCAAGGCCAGTTATGGCAGGCCGAAGAGGCCACAAGCTCCTTGGAAACACGGGGTAGCAGTGGACGATCGCCGTCTTCAAGGACGAAGGAGGATGCCAAGTTCCCTTTTCACGATATGGTCCAGCTCACCGAACCCCATGTGGGGAAACCTCAGATCAAGCCAAAACGCCGGGTTATTTAGAGGTTTTTCCAAAGTGCTGCTTTCAAAGTGAAATTCAGATCTCATTTTATAAGTGAACCATTTTTGTCTTGGCTCAAATTCTAGCTCCAAAACTCTTTCCTAGGGTGAAGACTGACCCGAGAATTCTCAGGGCTCATACGTAAGGAGGGTGCTTAAAGGTAGCTGGTCTCTACAGTAAGCTCTTTTCCTGCATTATCTCATTTAATCCTCACTCCCTCTCTGTGAAGTGTGAACTGTGACTGCAGTGCTTGTACAGATGAGGGACCTGAGGCTTAAAGTTTGTACCGTTGTTTAGCGGTAGAGCTGGGAATACATTTGGCACCACCTGGATCCAGAAACCACCTTTATTATTATTACACTTTAATCCCACGATCCCCCAGGGAAGAAGCTCAGAAATTCCATGTCTTCCAGCTCTTGGCTTCCTCCCTTGATTGCTTAAAAAACAAACAAACAAAAAAAAAAAACAACCATGTGTTGGGTTTTAGAGGTCAACAGAGTGAATTGAAAGTGATCACTGCTGAATGATTATAAATTCTGCTTCTGCTTATAAAGTTTCAAAGAGCTCATCGTTATAATTTTCTTAGTAAACATAGCGCCAGGTTCAATTAAATCCACTTAATCAATGGATTCCGATAATGCATGTGATGATGAAGACAACAGATGGCGTCTCTCGCCATGGGAGACCACAAACATACAATCCATTCTGATTCTGATCGTGACTCTAAGCTACAGGAGGGAAAGGTACCTATTGCTACGCAAGGCATCAGGCCAACACAGGGCCGATGTTATATCTTCTACCAAGAAAAAAAATGTGAAAAGTAAGAGGAGTCATCCGTAAGCAGCTGATGGACACCAGGGAAGAGGGAGTGGGATGGGGGGATCATCCCAACCGCTTTGAAAACTCCCAGTGGTCGGGCCATACCCTGGACCTATTAAATCAGACTCTGAGAGTAAGACCCATGCATCAGCATTTTCTTTGAAAGCTCTCCAGGTGATCCCAGTATGATTCCTTGACTCCAGGCGAGTTAAAATTAAGACCCAGTGGTCTTAGGGGGATGCTGGCTGGGTGCATAACGGACACATTTCCCTGCCTCTGGCTGCTGTCCATCAGGACTCGGCTATGGGGTGAAGGATGTGTTACAGGAATCAGCACTTCCACAACCATGGGAGGAGCTGGCCTGGTGAGGAGCAGCGCCGTCACCAGCGGGCTGCTCAGACAAGTCAGGCACGCGCAGCAGGCACGGCGGGGAGCCAGAGGGAGAGCCGGGTCTGCAGGAGGCTGTTGCCTTGCCTTGTGTGCCAAGTGCCTAGAAGATGTGGGGCTGCCAGGTTGGCCACCAGGGCTGATGGTCGGGGAGACAGGGCTGGATGAGGAGTGGGGGAGAGAGCGAAGACCAGCTGGGACCTCTGTGGTCCTCTCCAGTTACCTCCACATCGGACCATGGTGGCCCTCAAAGACTAAACGCTGCTGCTTCCCCTCTGCCTCTCAGACCACTCACCTTTGACCTGGGAGCAGGCAGCGAAAGGGATTCTGGGAAACTGAGTTCTCAGAGCGGCTAAGTGTTCCGCAGAACATTCCTGCGCAGACTAGATGGAATAGAAATCTACTCACGCGCGCTCGATCAGAAGGTCGTTTAACAACGGTGCAAGGAAATGAGGGGAAATGTTATTACCTTGACGGCTGGCACTCAAATTTATCTCGGGGAAGAAACGTTTTTTTGCTTAGACTCGTACCTTGACAAATACCTGGGGTAGTGGACCCCGCAGGCATGCCGTGGCTTCGTAGAAGAGGGTGAACCTGCTCTGCATAGAACGGGGAGAGGAATGTGTCTTCTCGGAATGGAGGGAGTTGAGGTAAGGGAGAAGAGCAAGGAAGGTGACGAGACTGGGCCCTGTGTATGGAAAAAGGCAAAGAACACAGGGTGGGCAGAAAGGACCCTGTTAGGCCGACGTGTCAAATATGGATTTCGAAACTGTTTACTGTGAAGGGCTCAGGGCAACCCTTTTCCGTGCCCCTTAGCTCTGTGACTCCTCGAATGACCCGTGGGAACAACAGAGGTCGTTCTTGTGTTTTGTTGTTATGGAAACTGGTGAAGCATATGCGGTTCATATGCACAAGGCGTGGGGAGACGGGGCCCAGGAAATCGAGCCCAGGTGCCAAGAGGACCTGAGGACGGACACCCCTGGAGATGCGCAGGGTGGATTTTAGATGTCTCCGGGCTGTGGCAACATGGGTGGTGGTTGGGGGAGCATTTATTTCTCCAAGGGTCTGGAGAGGGTCTGACACTCAGATACATTGTCTTGCGGACAGACGCAAGTTGGCTGGGTCTGGAATAAGAATGTCATGGCCATGTTCATTGTCTGCTCTTGGGGTCCACAGTTTCCCTTGTTTGCTACTCTTGAGGCATCTGGGCTGTCCTCCTTCCCTCCAAAGACACCCACTGTCTTGGTTCCTCTACTCACCTACTGTCTTGATTCACAAATCACCCAGCACCTAACTGGCCAGTCTCCCTGTAGCCCAGGAGACAGACTCTGGTTGGCTCCACGTAACTACTTTGACCCCACATAACTACTGTTTGACCCCACGTAACTACTGTTTGAGATATTGGATGCTCCCTCATTTGACAGATGAGGCAACTGTTCTTAGGGGATGCTATTTAAAACCCAGGGTACAACCAGAGCGAGGCGGGACTCCCGAGTGTGGCTGAGATGTGTCAAGTCACATAAACGCACATGCTTCATTTTGTCCTGGGCTGGAAGCTTTTCCTCACGGGCTTCAGAATTATCACCTCATCAGAGGGAAAAGAAAAATGCAGGTGTATACATTTTATAATTAATAATAACAATAATAATAATAAAAAGTCAAGGCCCCAGGGCAGAGCTAGACTTGATGGCTGAGAGCCACTCCCCAGCTTCTCATGGAGAGGAGCGTCTTCTGGGCTTGCTTTGGAGGTGACCAAGCCACACCGAGTCCCTCCTCTCCCTCACCGCTCACTGTTAACAGTTACGGGAGGGAAGGGAATTGTGATTTTGCTTACGTCCTGGAAAGAGCCACCCACTCTCACATGTGTCCTCATTTTTCAGCCCTTGCTACGACACCACCAGGGAAATGTCACTGTCCCATCCTACAGGTGGGGAAAACTGAGGCTGGAACAGGACGGAAGACCCTCTGCAGGCCACACCGTTGCTATGGAGTAGGGCCGGGCTCTGGAACTCACTGACAGACCCTGTAGCGTGACGGCTGACATCATGGGCTCTGGACCCAGAATACCCGGTTTATATCACCGCCTGCCGTTCAACGGAACCTGTGCAACCCCGGGCAAGTCACTTGACCTCTCTCTGTGCCTCTGTTTCCTCTTCTGTAAGCGTACCGGCTGCCTATGTGGTTGTCGTATTAGATGAATCAACGTACATAAAACGTGTGGACCACCGCCCGGCATAGCGAGTACCCAAAAAGCTGCCTTTGACAGCTCGGGCACTTTCTACCACCCCACCCTGAATCTCTGGCAGGCTCAGGGGCCTGACCTCTTCACCGCATGTGGTACTTCTTAATAAAATGAAGTCACTGTGGTCCAGACCCAGGCCCTGGGAACGTTAGAACTCAAGGGCTGTGCTCCCGAAAGCCGTCCTTCCCACGCCCGCCTCCCCTGCCTGCTCGGTCCCCACTCTTGCTCATTAAAAGCCACCGCTGCCCAGAGCAAACTGAGAGACAGAGCACGCTATCCCTTTTATGAAAATCCAGCAAGCGGGTGTTAAATGAAGATAACCAATCCTCCCCCGACTCCCATCACCGTTCAGAGGCCAGAGAGATATACCTAATTATCTGAAATGCAGATAAACAGCAGGACCGGGATGGATGTACGGGGGGGTGCAGACGGGCTGGGGCCGGCAACTGCAGGAGGAGTTAGGAAAAGCTTCTCGGCGTGATTCACTGCTGGCATGAGGGCGAGAAGATGAGTCTGAGGTTGTTGACAGCCTCCAAAGGACAGGATGGGGAGAGGCGTGGAGACGGGGCAGCAGCGGGAGGGGACCGGGAGGTGGGCGTCGGGGAGAAGGGTCAAGGATAGAACAAAGCAGCCTTCAGGCTCTGTCTCGCGGACGTGTGATGCCTCATTGCAGAGGCGGTTTTGTGATGCCGAGGGGTGTCGTGACTCGTTCGGATGAAGCTCGTAGAAGGACCGCAGTTCAAGAGGGGGAGATCTCTGTTACGCCGAGGGCGGACGATAAGAGAAGGTGCCCTGGGTGTGCAGAGCAGGGTCCCTCGTCACCATGCTCTGAACCTGACCTCGTGGGCCTTATTCAGGGCAGGTACGCGGAGGAAGGGGGATGCTCCTGATTCCTCCTGTCATTAGTAAGCGCCATTGGTATGTTTCATCATCGTGCGTGTGACGGGCTTAGCACAGGGCTGGTGGCCACTGACTGCCATGGTCCCTAAGGACTCTTACAGGAATTGGACACTAGAGCAAACTCCCAGCAGGCTGACTTGCAAAACCTTACCTTCCCAAGTTGGAGCTCAGCCTGTGAGGCTCCAGATAAATAATTTATCTCTAGGGAAAGAAAAGAGAAGAGCCCAAGACCTAACCCAGCAGAATCTTTTCCATGGCACTACGCTCGATTCGAGATGGCCCACAAGATAAGATCCAGTGCCAGGAGGCCATGGGCATCCGCCCGGGAGTTTGTGTTCACGATCTAGAAGATCGTGAGTTTGTTCTGGGAACAAAGAGAGTAAGCGAGCTTAGGGTTAAAGGCTCTGCCTCCGCGACAGACAGCTCAGGTTTAACTCCTGGTTCTCCTCATACCGGTGGGTGACCTCGGACAAGGTATTTAGCCTCAATAATGGCCGTTTTCTCGCCCGTAAAGTAGAAGGAAGAGAACCCACGCATCAGGGTTCTTCCGATGATGTAAGAAACTGAGTGAGCCAGTGCGCACAACGCGTGTGGCATGTGTGTGGCCTATCGGTGCCCTTGGTAAACAGGAAGGTCACAGACCACGTGCCCGAGGTTCACAGACCGAGCACATGGGAGAGCCAAGATGACCCCTCTTCGGCTTCCTCCCCATCTTCTCAAGAGGACACGGGGAACCAGCAGAAAGGTCAAGACGAGAAAAGGTAACCCATGAAAGAATGATGCTACACGGTGGGGGTTGTTGGGGCAGCAGCCATCACACCTGCTCTTCCTTACACGAGTCAACACAGCGGGAGGCTGCGAATGAGAGAAGACCCCCTGGACCACGAAATACCGTCCAACGCGCATGATCTCCATGGGGGCTGGTGGGTACTAACCTGATGACTTCAGAGCATGTGCGACAAAACCAGTCTCATCCCGATGATGACAGCTAGAGTCACTGGGACTGTTTCAGCCAAGAGCTGAAGTGACAGGCCACATGCCTGTCACTCGGAGTTTCCTCGCCTGAGCCAGTGAATGCTTAGCACGTCTGAAAATCTGTTTCCTTGTTACCTTGTGCCAAGGGTCTCGTGTGTGTGTGTGTGTGATAGAGAGAGAGAGAGAGAGAAAGAGAGAGGGAGAGGGAGAGAGAGAGGAGGGAAGTTGTTGGGGTAAGAATGGAGTGTGAAAGAATAATTTATTACACACTCAACAAATATTAATTGCCTAATATGTGCTGGGCACTGTTTAAGGTGCTGGAAACACGGATGGTTGCTGCCCTCATGAAGCTTACACTCTTTTAAGGCATCGTCTTGGTAGATATATTCAGAGCTTCCTTCCTTCCCCTTCTTCCTTCCATCTTCCTACCCTCCCTCCTTCCTTCCATTTTTTAATTCCTCCCCTCATCCACTCATTTAATAAATACTCAAGCCAAACGGCATCCTAGCTTGGCTACTCGTTAGCTATGGCAAACGTGGGGGCAAATTTCTCAACCTCGAATTCCCTCTTTTCTAAAATATAAATAAGAATAGGACACACGTGCACAATAAGCTCTACAGCCATGCAAGGGCCTGGCTCTGAGAAATAGCCAGGAACCTGAATTCAAGACTGGTCCACGCACAGCCTGGGAGGCCAAGGATGATGGATGAGGCTTTTGTCCACGTCTGAATGGGCTGTGATCTCTACCCCGGCCATCTCAGAGTCCATCGTGCATCTCTGAGACTGACGAGGTGGGTGCACCTCGGGGCGAGGCTTCATTCTGCACCACGCTGGGCCCAGGGGAGCTGTCCTCATCATCCACTGCTGTCTGCAGGCTGCTGCTGAGGCTCCCGGGGGCCTGGAAGCTGTCTCCTTCCACTCTGTATCCTGACATCCTTCTGTAGCCTTTAGATAATTTTATTTATTCCAGTGTTTACTGCTGGCATTTTCCCCTAAGTGGTCAGACTCAATGGCATGACAAGGAAATCCAGGGAGGTCACAAGTCAAGAGCTTAGTGAAGTGCTTGGCCAAGAGCTAGAGATAACATGTCACCCAGTCTTGTCAATGAGCACTTCTGCGTGCCCGATGCTGGGGTGGATGCGTGCATGCATGCGTGATGCAGAGGTCGGTGCGTGCAGAGAGACAGCCTTTGTGCCTGTGGCAGGAGAAGCAACCTCTGGCCCCTCTCGAGCCCACGGTCGTCTGTACCTTCAAGCAGAACTCATGTTCTCTGTCTTCCTCCCCTTTTAAAACACGGGGAGGGTACTGTAAATGCCACCGATGTCAGAAACGAGCTATGGATAAGAATGGTAGCTTAATAATGGTTTTAGAACTGAATATCGTTAAGTGCTGTACTCTTTGAGAACACGGAAAGTGAAAACTGGAAATAGAAAAATAGAAAACAGATCCTAGGTACTGATTTAATCATCTTTTATAAATAAGGGGGTGTTAGTACTTCTGACTAATGTTTATATGTTAAGACACGGAAGAATAGCCACAAAACTATCCACCAGCATGAATCAAAAGGAATACTGTTCACATAAGCCACGTCTACAAATTAGAACGAAAGACAGCATGGAGGAGGAAGACTCTTGATGTTCATCATGTGTAGAGGGGGCATTATTTATAAACCGTGATAATCCCGAGCCTTCATGTTGCTGCTGAACTGTTAGTTATGCCATATTTTTCAACAAAACTCTGAGAGTTGGCTTTCCCATTTCACCCGACTCCATCCGTAAAGAAGAGCGGCCTGGAGATCTTGGTATTCCCCGGATTCTGTGCTGAAGCGTCGCTGCTTTTGTCTACTCACTTATATGGGGGGACTGTACCTATTTCTTGTACCCAAGATGCAGTGCGCCCCAAGTCTCTCTTCCTGGGGCAGGGCCTTCCCCGACACTTCACACCCAGACACAGCACTTCCTGCCGCGCCTCCCAACCTGGGCAACCCCCAGACATCTCAAAGTCATGCTGTCCAATCCTGAGCTGACGCTTCTCCCACAAAACTAATCCTTCGGGTTCTTTTGAAAAACAAAAACAAAATAAAACAAACAAACAAACAACAACAAAAAAAAAACATAGGGAGGGAGGGACTGCCTCCAAACCCTCACATGTTTGTCTGTCTGATTCCCAGGTGAACAGGAGAACAGTTTCTTATCTGTAAAGTGGGGATGTTTGTTCTAGAACCTTCCTCCGAGGTCTACTGTGAGAAGGGAGTGTGCATGTGCCTTTAGCACGGGGTCCATCCAGCCCATGCAGAAAGCTGCACGCAGGGCAGCTGTTAATACTGCAGTCCATCTCACAAGGTGAGAGAGAAGATCGTGCATACAATGTCATCACGAGAATAGGGGTTCTGAATCCCTACTCACCTCTTTAGTAGCTGCAAGGCCCTGAGCTCCCTGCCTGTGTTATCTGAGCTTCTCTGAGCCTCAGTCTCCTCATCTGCATAATGGGATTATCCCACAGACTGGCCTAGGAGTTAAGAGAGAATGGCTGAGAAGTGTTTAGCTACCCCCAGAAGGTGGGATGTTGCAGCTTCTTAGAGTGGAGGAGGTGGTATCAGGCACGCTGAGGGGCAGTGTAGGGCATTCCCAGAAAAGCTGCCTCTTAACCCTCTGTGTTTTGTTTTGCTTCTAAACTCTCGATGTTGATCTGCCAGAGCTCAGTTTTTAAAATTAAAAGTTTCTCTCCAAAGACTGCCTATAACTCCTCGGAAATGCTGCACTCTGTAGACAATGGACTTTGATGTCACCTGACTCTGAAGCTGCTAATGATCCCAGGAGAGAGGTATTATTATTTCCCCCCATTTTACAAACGAGGGACCTGAAGCTCAGAGAGACTAAGTAACCTGCTCAAGGTCATCCAGCTTTTTTTTTTTCCCCCAGGCCCATCAGAACCCAGCGTGTGTGCCGTTAATGACGCCAGCACAGGGCACCCCCTCCGGTCCGTCTCTCCTTCTCTCCCTCCCTCCATTTCTCTTTTCGACAAATCACATAGAAGGAGCGTGGGCTTTGGAGTCAGACTGTCCTGATTTGATCCCAACGTCAGGGTCTTGTTTCAAACACAAGAGTATGATGTCTACTTCTCTGGCAGTAGTGAGAATCAAATGAGATTTGACTTTTTTTTTTATTGTACCCAATACTTTTATCCCGGCACACAGTGATAACCAGTGAATGTTAGGGTCTCTGGCACCCTTCCCTTGAACACGCCCCTTCCTTTTCCCAGCTGCTTCCCCCCGGACACTCACATAAACCTGAGCTCGGACTCCCGCCGCACCAGAACTTCACGGAGACGCTGGATCTTCGCCATCTCCAGCTCGATCTCCTCGGGCATCATGGTGGTCTCCGCCATGGAGATGATGTCCAGCTGACCTGCGTGGGAGAGATGAAACGCGGGTGTCAAGAATCCAGGACCGTACCGGTCTGCCAGGTGGCGGCTCAGGTGGGCTCAGCGACACCTGTTCAAGGTTATAGACGTGGCCCCTGGCAGTGCCTGAGCCTCTGCTCCCCTGGACCGCAATCTCTTAGCCCTGTCCCAGCCTCCCAGACCAAGTCCAACTTTAGGCGGCAGAAAGTTTTATAATAACGACTTTATGGTAGTACTGCTGATTATTATCTTACAGGAATGCCAAGTCATGCAATCGTGATATGAAGTGATACGAGTGTGTTGTAGAAAATCCAGATATTACAGAGGCAGAAAAGGACAAAAGGTCATCCACGGCTACACTGCTCAGAGAGAACCACTGCACACATGTTGACGGGCATTCTTCTGGTCTTATAGTTGTAGATAGAGTTATGTATGTTGCCATGCATACAAAACTATATATTAAAAAAAAACTATATAGATTACTAGACATACATTATCATATATATATATATATATATATAAAGACACTATATATTTTGGAACATATGTATGGATAAATGCATATGTTTTAGTTCACTTGGGCTGCCACAACCAAATCCCAGAGGCTCGGTGGCTTAAACAATAGACACTTATTTTCTCGCACTTCTGGAGGCCGAAAGGCCCAGATGAGATCGGACAGGGTCAGGTTCTGGTGAGAGCTCTCTTCCTGGCTTGTTGACAGCAAACTTCTCGCCCTGTGCTCACATGGCCTCTTCTTGGTACATACCCTCCCACACACACACACACATGGGGAGAGAGAGAGGGAGAGAAAGGGAGGGAGGGAAGGAGGGAGAGAGAGAGAAGGAGAGAGATTGAGAGAGAGCGAGCACACAGCAAGCTCACTCTCCAGTATCTCTTCTTGTAAGAACACTAATTCTATAAAGTCTCACCCTTAAGATCTCATTTAACCTCAGTTACTTCCTTTATATATCAAAGCCCTAACACCCTGTTTCCAAATCAGCCATACAGGGTGTTAGGGCTTTGATATATAAATTTGAGAGGAACACAAACATTCAATCCGTAACAGTATGCATGTATGTGTATATCTGTGTGTACATATTACCATGTATGTTCCATTAACATTTTGGTGTGCATTCTTCATATATATATATATATATACACATACATACATACATATATATACATATAAATTTATATAATTATATATTACATATGTGGTGTGCATATATAGGGCAATATATATATTTATTGTACACATATATGCACATACACAAGTATTTTTAATTGAATATGTTTGACATAACATTGCAAATTTATGCATTCCCATGTTTATTACAGCCTTATTCATGATAGCCAAGATATGGAAACAACCTAAATGCCCATGAGAGCATGAATGGATTTTTAAAGTGTCACACACACACACACACACACACACACACACACACACACACACACACTGGAATATTATTCGGCCATGAGAAGGAAGGATATCCTGCCATTTGTGACAACAGGGATAGACCTTGATCACATTACGATAAATCAGACGAAGAAAGGTATGTATTGTATGATCTCACTTATATGTGTGTATTCATAAAAAATAGAGATGGTTATGAGGGGAGGAGTTGCAGATAAAACTGATGCTGTTTAAAGGTACGAACTTGCAACAACTAGTGAATACACACAGCTACTGTTTTAGGGTCTGAAAACATGGACGTCAAAACACAAGTAGCTAAAACAGTTAATATGTGCATAATCTGTGCCTATATCTATACATGCACATACACGAACACAATTATAGACCTGTAAATTCACCATTATAGAGGTCTGGTTTTACGACAGAAACCCTACTGGATGAAGCTCGGGTGTCACACTTTATTACCTGCGCCTTTCGCTTCCCAACACACCACGAGCCTTTCCACACGACCTCCGATGTTCTTCTCTGGCAGCCGTGGGAAAGGCTGGGTGTCGTTGTCTATTTGTAGCCACACTATGAATCATTTCAT
The DNA here is from genome assembly GCA_004027375.1 of Macroglossus sobrinus. Classification (NCBI taxonomy): domain Eukaryota; kingdom Metazoa; phylum Chordata; class Mammalia; order Chiroptera; family Pteropodidae; genus Macroglossus; species Macroglossus sobrinus. The sequence continues at coordinate 14,071 of PVKZ01005183.1, forward strand.
CAGCGCCCCGACATTCAGGCTGTGTTCCACTCCCCCACGATGCAAGGCTCCGGGATGAGCATGCTCAGAGCTAAACCTCTGCGTGCATTTAAATCTTCGGGCCGCATTTGTAGAAGGGATGCCTGGGTAGAAAAGGATGCGATGAGATTCTTTCCCAAGAGGCCTTTTCCAGGAGGAGGAGGAGGAGACGCAGAGGGGGGGACGTCCATGTTCCCCTGTGAGGCCGACATCGCATCACCGACGTCTGCCAACTCTGTCCACGCCCAGCACCCCTGTTCTGCCGCCTGGCATGTCTCTTTCCTTACTTCCAAGCCAACGGTGTGGAAAGCTGCCTTCTCTCTACCTATCTCCCTTCTACGACGTGGAGTCCGGGCTCAGCACACACTGTGATCTGCAGACTTCCCTGAAGTCAGCTCCTGCCTGCTTGGCTCTCGGAATAGTGCCCACTTCGAGATCCAAGAGCCCACACGATGGCTTTATGATTTGTGGGAAGCTCCTGAACCCCGAGTTCTTCACGAGGAGTCGGATTTTTGGTAAATGGCCATACCCTTTACTCTCCAACCCCCTGACACATCCATTCCATAAGCCAAGATTACCCCCAATCGAAGGCCTGGCTCGAGGGAGGAGGGAAGGAAAAGGAGGAACGAGATGAAACTATGGATATGAACTGAGCGTTACTGTGTGCGTGGCTCTAACCATGGATAGAGGACTGACTTCTACGAGCACCGACTCTGGGCACAAAGGCCATCGCGGGTCGTGGTGAGCTGGGCTTGGGAGGTAGCGGGTATTCCGGAATCGAATGCCTGAGTTTGAGGCGCGGCTCTGCCCCTCACTAGCTGTGTCTGACCTTGGAGAACTAGTTAATCCCTCGTGACTCCGTTTCCTCCTCTGTAATGGGAGGGTACTCAGAGACCCAGCCACCTGGGGCAGCTGTGAGGACTGAATTTAGCCAAGGCACGTCAGGCTCAGTGCATGGCTACGACTGCCGGTGTTACTGCCACTGGACTCTCCCTGCCATGCCATCTCTTTGTCCTCGCCACAAGCCAGCAAGATTGTGATATTCTCTCTCTCTCCCTCTCTCTCTCAAATAAAGAAACAAAAACTCACAGCTGAGCCCATGTATGCCTCCACAATGCACACGGTTTGCCTCAGATGCCTGCAGGCGTTCTGAGTCCGACACCCCAATTCACTCCTATCTTAGAGTCCAGGGCAGTGTCTGAGTTCCCTGGGGCTGCGGTAACAAATCACCACAAATTGGGTGGCTTAAAACAGCAGGAATTTCTTCTTTCATACTCTTCTGGAGGAGGCCAGAAGTCTCCAATCGAGATGTCAGCAGGGCTCCACTCTCTCCAAAAGCTTGGTGGGGAGGACCCTTCCATGCCTCTCCCGGGTCCTGGTGGCTCTTGGCAAGTCTCAGCTTGTGGCAGCATTGCTCCAACCTCTGCCTCCTTTTTCGTGTGGCCATCTTCCCTGTGGCTTTGTTCTTTGCCTTCTTGTTGGATTTCCAATATGATCTCATTCTGATCTTTATTTTAATTACCTCTGCAAAGAACCTATTTCTCAATGAGGTCATGTTCTGAGGTTCTGGGAGGAGCCGAACTTCAGGAGAGCATGATTTAAGCTGCCACAGTGATGAATTGTCACAGGCTTGCAAACTCCCTGCCCGCAATGTCAGACTCTCCGAGAATTTTAGTCCCTGCACATGGAGAACAGCCCTGGCCGGAAGCAGCAAGGATCCCACGAAGCAGCCAGGGGATGGGGCATGGTGACAATCAACTTGGTCTGAGGCCAATCACCCGCTGTATGACCCTGAATAAGCCCCTTATCACTTAGCATCACTCTTTTGTTTGCAAAATGGAGTTCCATAGCTACCATGCCTTACACTGCGCTAGGGGCTTTCTATGTGCTATCTCATTTAATCTCTCTGTTCCACAGATGACGAATCTGAGGCCGAGAGAATGAAAATGGCTTGCCCAACATCACAGAACTGGACCGTTGCAGAGACAGAATTCAAACCCAGGTTTCTCTCTCTCTGCCCCCATCCCTGTCTCCTCTCCCAGACATTCTATAGATCAGGGGGAGGGTTAACCGCCTGTGCGGATGCAAAAGCTCAGAGTTAATCACCCTGCAGATAATAAATGAGATTCTCACATGGCGGTTTACCACGAGACAGATGCTGAAAATGGCAAAACACCCCAGGGCGAACTGTGCGATAAAGAGAATTAATCACATCCCGTGGACTGGCATGCTCCAGGTGCTAAGATGAACATTTAGCCTGGATTTTGGGCTGAGAAAGGGGCTGACATCCCTGTTGAAAAGTCTTGCTCACGAATGCTTTGCTTACCCTCGGAGAAAGGAAGGAAGCCTAGACCTCAGATCTGATATGAATCAATCAGAATCCTTCCTTGTAGTGAGCGCTCTGTGCCAGGCACTGTGCTAGGCTCGTGATAAGCCGCATCTCACTTAATCTTTACAACATCCGAGGTCAGGGGTTAGCAAGCCAAATCCAGTCCCCCTGCTGAATTTTGTAAGTGACATTTTTTTACTGGGACACCGGCCATGCTCATTCATTTATGGGTTATTTATGGCTGCTTTTGTACTATAGCAGCCGAACTGAGTAGATCACAGGGTCCACAAAACCTCCAATATTTACGACCTGGCCCTTTACAGAAAAAGTGTCCCAACCCCTGCCCTAGATGGTAGATGCTATGATTTCTCCAGTTTAAAAGTGGGAAAAAAAATAAAAAAAAGGTTTACCCAGTAACAATAATAGCTAACATTTATTGAGCATTTATCACAAGCCAGGATTTCATTCTCAAAACAGCCCTGGTAGCAACCCCGTTTGACAGATGAGCAAACTGAGGTTCAGGAAAAGGAGTAAGCGATGGGGTTGAGACTTAACACCAGATTTGTCCCACTCCAAAGCCCTCACGGCCATCTATCGTATTCATTTAAAGACTATCTGCCCACTCATCACGTCCCATCATCATCTCACCAACACAGAGAGCTGAGTATATTCTCTTGTAAGAGGTACATGGAGAGCAGTAGCTGTTCTCACAAGCACTGGTGGGCATGGTGATTACCGGGGGAGCATGTCAAAAAGGCAGATTCATTCTCTGTCCCTTCCCCCGGGGGCCTCTGTACGAGATGTCTTCAGACCAGGCTCTGGGGAACGTTGGCCCGGGACGTGCTTAAATGATTATTACGCACAGGGGGTTTCTTTTCGCTGTGAATTTGTGTGACAGAACTAGCTTGATGAAAACCTTCGCAGTATAACACTTTCCAGCTGGAAGGCAGGCATCCATCAGCTGACAGTGAACGTGTCTGGGAGGAGGACAAATCCCGGAAGGAGACAGACAGCATTTCAGGCTGGCCAGACGAGACAGTCTCTAGGAGGTTCTCCTGCGTATTCTAGGCAGAGCCAGGCTGCTGTGTAGACAGAGAGAAGCACTACTAAATGGCACAGAAGTCCCCGGGGCTCCAACTGCCATTGCCGTCACTGAGCTTCCAGGAGCTGAGTCACCTCTGGGGGAAGAAGCAGCTAAATCCATCTTTTTATCCCCAAATGCCAGACTGGGGAGATGCACACCTCATGAGCACCACAGCACCGGGTACGACTGGGACATGCCGGCAGCATTCGTCACTTATCGCTAAAATTTAGAGCTACCCAGGGACAAGGTGTGGTGGCAGCAGTGATGTAAACGAGGGCTGGCAGTCTCCTAGGGACTTGTAATTTCAGTGAGAAGCGTAAAACTGCTGGGGACCAGAGAGAAGCAAGGTTTCTCTGCTCTGTCTTTTCTAGCCATGGGTCCCGGTAGGGATTTAAGCTCAGGGTTCCCCTAGGCAAACCCCTGCTTTGTTGTCTCCTTCACAACTTTCCACACCTTGATCTCACCCATATTAGGCATCTGTTGTGAGCCGAGCCCTGTCTCATACTCTGAAAATACCTCAGCAGGTAGGTACCATCAATATCACCCTTTAGCGATGAAGTTCTGAGAGATCGTAAGCGATTGGCCCAAATCGCTCAACCAATGAGTGGCAGAGCTGGGGCTCAGACTCAAGTCTACATGATTCCAAAGCCCATGCTAGAGGTCAAAGGGCTGCAGAACAGCATCTCGAGAACCTCACTGCTGCAGCCACAGGCCATGTAGTACGGACTGCGTGTTGGTGTGCCCCCACCTCAGATCCATATGTTGAAACGCTATCCCCCAAAGTGATGGTATTCAGAAGTGGGGCCTTGGAGAGGTAATTAGGGTTATGTGAGGTCATGAGGGTGGGAGTCCCCAAAAGGAAGAAGGGACCCAAGAGTGTGCTTCCTCTCTCTCTGTTCTCCACCATGTAAGGACACAATGAGAAAGGGGACATCTACAGATCACCAATCACTGGGTCTGCCAGCACTTTGGTCTTGAACTTCTCAGCCTCCAGAACTGTTGTTTAAGCCAGTCTATGGTATTTTGTTACAGCCAGATGACTTTAAAAAAAAAAAAAACTCCTTAAAGGAAATGTTATTTCATAGCCATAAATAATGAGTCACTATCAATCACTTGGCACAATTAGAAAATAGCCATAAAAATAAATGCTATCGAAACAAAGTGATGTTATCCAATTCTAGCTAAATACTGTAGCCTGCTGAAGTCTCACATTGAAGCCTGATTTTTCTTTCTTAACAAGGTAGATTAGCAAGTCCTAGAAAGTTAGCAAGTACTAGAGAGACATCAAAGACAAACCAAGTTGAGGCTTTCTTCTTTAATAATCATAAAGGTTGATAATTGGCTGTCATCAATAAATCAAAGAAAAACAAGTGTGGGCGAGGATGAGGAGAAAAGGGAACCCTCATACATTGTTGGTGGGATGGCAGATTGGTGCAGCCACTATGGAGAACAGTCTGGAGGTTTCTCAAAACATTAAAAATGGATATACCTTTTGACCCAGCAATTGCACCTATGGGCATTTATCCAAAGAAAATCAAAATAATAATGCGTAAAGATCTATGCATCCCTATGTTCATGGCAGCAGAATTTATAATAGCCAAGATATGGAACCAACCTAAATGCCTATCAACAGATGATTAGATAAAGAAGTTATGGTTCATATATACAATGGAATATTACTCAGACATTAAAAAAAAAAGAAAAGAAATCCTGCCATTCGCAACGCTGTGGATGGACCTAGAGGTTATCATGCTGAGTGAAATGAGTCAGACAAAGATAAATACCATATGATTTCACTTATATGCGGAATCTAAGGAACAAAAAGAACAAACAAAAATCAAAAACAGACTCATAAATATAGAGGACATTCTGGTGATGGCCAGAGGAGAGGGGCATTGGGAGGCGAGGAGAATGACGTGAAGGGTTAAGAAGTACAAATTAGTAGCTGATAGCCGGTGACGGGGATGGGGAACATGGCATAGGGAATGCAGTCAGCAGTAACGTAACGGCTAGGTGTAGAGACAGAGGAGAGAAAGAGCGATCGGGGGGTTGTTTTATAAACTACATAAATGTCTAGCCAATGTACTGTATACTTGAAACTAATAAAGTAAAATTAAAAAGAACGTTGGTAATTGGAAAAAGAGAAAATGGAATTCTAGCCCTTTGGGTTGGAAGCGTCTTAGAGGTTCTTTAGGTTAGCCTCATATGCATGTGGGACAGGATGTGGAATGACATGACAGGATGTAGGTCTGAGGTCCCTGGACATACAACAGTGGACCCGAACTCTTGAGTTCTCATTGGAAATGACATGAGAACTCAGGCCTGAAGGACAATTCTCAACCATTTGTTACGTTCTTCGTCCAAAATTGAATCAGCCGTTCTGAGTCATTATTTCAATCTGACTCATATCACAGAGGCAATTCATCAAAGATGGACCTATTCACTACCGTCTTACAAGCGTTTATTAGGTATCCAGCATCCTCATAGAGAAAGGCCACAGTGGATGCCTTGGGAGAACGGGGGGCATCGGTGCTGGGAAGAATCACCTTCCACCTCATATGTCCTTTTCTATTGTTTAAATTGTTTAGTAAACATTGTATTTTGGAATAATCTTAGAGTCATAGAAAAGTTGCAAAGGTACTACAGAGATCTCTAACACACCCTTCACTTCGTTCCTATCGTTGCTGACATCACCGAAATGCTGATGTTGGTGCAATACTATGAGCTATATCGTCTGACATGGTACCTATTCAAGACAGATTTAAAATAAAGGGGGAAAAAAGGAAAAAGGAAGAGTTGGAGTGTGCAGGCACCCTGGGAACCAGGTCAGCCCTTAAAGAGAGCAAATGAAGGGGATGGTTATGGGCATGTATTTTGGGGTCTCACAGGTTGGCTCTCATGCTGGCCTGGGTCTCATAAGTTGATGACTCTGGGCCTCAGTTTCTTTATCTGCATCATGGGGTGCAACATGGGACGACCATACGCATTTCTCAGGTAATTTACGTAAGTGCCAGGCACACAGAAAGTTCTCTCCATCTCTCTCTCTCTCTCTCTCTCTCTCTCTCTCTCTCTCTCTCTCTCTCTGCAATGTTTGCTCTTATTATTCATTTGATAATTATGCACTGAAAACCTGCTTCATACCAGACACTGCTCTAACCAATGGAGATGGAACAAAACAGACAAAATCCTTGCCCTTGTCAAGTTGACCTTCTGGCAAGGGGCTTACATCTCAGAGGGTAAGATTGCTTCACATGCCCTTGGTGGTCACTGGCTCACCGGCACCTTACCCTTGACGCTAGATTTGGATAGATCCCAGTTCAAGTCCGGTCTCTACCACCAACTGTGTGATGAGAACAACAGACCTCTGGTCATTTGGGCCATTCCTCTGTCCCTCTCAGTAAGACGACAGTTCTCCAACTCTGACAGACCCATGCCTGTCTTGAATGGAGGGTCCAAAGAGGCCTCACCAGCCCTCCATCAGGGACCTAAGCCCTCGGTCCACCACCCTGAGTGGGCACAGGGTATCAACCCAACTGTTAGTTTAAACTACTAGGGAAATATACCTAGGTTCCAATTACTGGGGGGGGGGGGGGGGGATATTCTGATGCGTTTCAAAGGTCCCTGGTGACACCCCAGCCTTTCATCGTCATCCATCATTCACGCAGGAAAGAGGCTCACTTCAACCCCCAAACATCTTATTATGGGATATATCACGCACCTCGCCTTCTCTCCATAATGTGAATATAATGGGAAAGAAACGGCCGGTTGCTTTTAATGAGTCACCATTTCCCCAAGAAGATGAAGGAATCGTTTTTAACTCAGCCACTCCTGGCTGCTCCATTCCCCCGGCCCACCTCATGAAGGAGGGTGCCACCGGTCCTGTGAGTAATCGCACAGCGTCTCCCCGTACGTGATGTGATGCCTCTTTATTTTCTCAATCGACCCCGTAGGGTTGTGCACCCGAGGAAACTGACTTGCCTCCAAATCTTGGCCACGGTCATTATTCTCTAATGTGACTTCGGGCACACTGTCTAGCGTCTCTGAGCTCCTGTTTTCTCTGCCACATCTGACTGGTCCAAGGTCACAAAAGCAATTAGGAGAAGGCGGGGTTAAGACAGGTGCTGGAGTAGGGCCGACTTGGGTTTAAATCCCGGCTCTGCTTCTTTCAAGCGGCTGACCTTGGGCAAGTGACTTGACTTCTCTAAGCCTCAGTTTCCTTATCTGTAAATTAGTGAGGGGGTAAGGAAGTAGGATGTGAGACCATCTGAAGGCTCATTCTCAGAGCTCAGGGACCAAAGCCGAAGCAAGAAGTTCTATTTCTCTTCTGCTCAGCAGCCTCTAAGCACCTCACTCCAACCTGAGTTTCTCGCCTTGGGCGCTGCTGACATTTGGGGCCAGATCGTTCTTTCCTGTTGGGGCTGTCCTGTGCATTGCAAGATGTTGAGCAGCACCCACTAGATGCTGGTAGCATCCTCCCACTGACCCCAAACGACTTCAAACATTTGCATGTATATCCTGAAGGACAAAATTCCCTGGTCGAGAATCACTGGTTTAGACCCATTTTTTTCGGTCGTGCTCCTGGAAACACCTTAATTCTTGTTTGCCATAGAGCGTAACATTTTCACAGGGCCCATGGATTAGGGTGTGGACATCTTTTGGGAGGGGGGGGTGCGTTATTCAGCCTAGCACAGTCCACATAATAGAGAAGGCCAAATAGACCTGCTGTGGAGGGTCCAATTGTGGGGTCATTATCACCCTCGAGGGCAGTAACTATGGTCTATAAGGAGGGACCCAGATTCCCTGAAGGACGTGGGACGACCAGGCGGTGAGACTGCGTCCTGCTCACTGGGCACTGCCCACACCACCCAGCTCCACGTGGCTGACAGCACGACTCAGGTCGGAATGTTGGCTCTGCCCGCCGCTGGCTTGTGCCCCCAGAAAAGTTGTTGAAATCCTCCAAGTGTCTCTTTTCTCACTTATAAAGTGGGTCTACTAATCCTCACTTGCCATACTTGTTCGCTCCATGATAACTATTCGTATAGTTGGTAAGTGGGTTATGAGACCTTTCCCCCACTCTGTACCTATCAACTATTAAGTGGGGATAATAGCAGAAGCTACTCGTTGGTTGTGGTGAGGAGGGAATGAGAGATTGTAGGTAAGGCTAGTACATGATGAAGACAGAGTGAGTGAGGCCTTGGTGAGTGGCGATTATCATCCTCGCCACCACCACCATCACCACCACCCTCATTACCATTACCAACACAATCACCATCACCATCACCATCACCATGACCATCAGAAGTGAAAGCAGCTAACCTCAGACCTCCACCACAGTTGGAGCTAAGAGTGGAGAAGGATAGAAGGGATCAGACCCCTAGGGAGCTCCTGCCCTAACGTTAGTTACCTCCCTCCCCAGAATACCCGACCTCATACACCGTCCCATCCCACGCCTTCTCAAGGAGGACGGGAAGCACCAGGAGCATCTGGCCCACCCACACCACTCACAAAACCGACAGAGGCCTGGTGGGGAGGGAAGCAGAGGCGGAGGTTTGCTGTTAAGGTAATGGAAATAACATCTTTAAACAAACATATTCTAGAATATTATCCTTGAAGGAATCATCTTGAAATGCTTTATCCTTCTAATAATACCCACATTCCTCAAGCGTTTTGAAACTTTTCGTAGACTCTTATATGACTATTAAATCCTTTCGGAAATAAGCCTGGGTATTAATAAACAAACTCTCCTTTGACAACTGTTTTCAAATCCGTTGATGAGCCGTTCGGAAAAAAAGCAGTGTAGCATGTTGATATTCACTATTTTGTATAGTCGCCTAATTTGATTACTCGCTGCATTGGCACACCTGGGCTCGGAATGACTTCTGGCGATTTCGGAAAAAACCTACCCGAGGTTCCTCACCCCTGAGGGTGTTCCTCAGACTGCAGCACGGACTGGGACGGCATCCCCGCGTGCTACCTCCAAGCGGGGGCTCCGAAGGGGGCGACACGTGAGTCCCGGCAATTCGTGTAAAATGTCATTTTTTTCGTGACTTGGCGTCCTCACTCCATCACGTCTAAGCGACCGTCAGTGAGTCACCAAACCTGGTTAATATTTCTCCCAAACCCCAAGCGGAAAGGCTCAGATGGGTTTACGAGGCCCTTTGAGACCATACCAGACGATCAAGTATTCTTCCTGATTTGGAGGGAATTGTCAGAGATGTGGAATTAAAATTCTGGAGATTGGTAACCCTGTAATAATAACAATATGGTAATCTTCCAATTTGAACTGCATCATCAACAAACGATTCTCAGTACTTCTGCAGGTTCGTTCTATTATTCAAGGTTATATATATATATATATATATATATATATATATATATATATATATATATCCTCTAGCCCTGAAATCAGGCTTCATGAATATAGACCATGATGAATCCATCCTCAGCTGTGATTCATGCATTTTTTTTCCTAAGACGCTCGAACACTTCCAATTCACACACCGATTCAGAATTAAGCAAAGGACCCAGGTCATGCAAGAGTGGAGAGAGAACCAGATGGTGCTGCTTAAAACCACGCCTCGTGGGGCTACAACGATTGGAAGCTAAAGGAAGATGAATTGGGAACTGTCTAAAGTAATATTTCAGTCTTTAAACACTGCTTAGCATGGACATCAAGTGGCTCATTTCATCCCTTACCGGCTGGAAACTTGACTGAGGAGATAAACGGCTTGGAGAATACTGTTTTTATTCGGGAAGTTTGAGACTAGGGATAAATGGGGCTGGTTTGGGGTGTGCTTTTGGATGCTGGTGGGTCAGAGAAACACCTGCCCGAGAAGCCTGGGCCTGGGCTATCTGCAGGCACGGGTGGGCCAAGTTCAACAACGTTCGCTGACAAAGACGGCAAGCTGGGAAGCCGGATCACGGCCCGAGAAGAAAGGCCGCTGTGGAAATGAAGAGGCTGCATTGAATGAAAGTCCATCCTGAGAGCCCCACACAGAGAGATCCATCAAAAGTGAAAACTATCAGGCCTGGAAATACTCAGCGATTTTTTTTTAAGTGAACTAAAGTCCACGCTTTGTTCATAGTTCCTTGGTTTCTACTTAGAGCCCTTTGTTCTGGGATTCCATCCAGGATCCCACATGACATTCAGTCACGTCTCCTGAGGCTCCTGCTGGAGACCACAGTTTCTCAGACGGTCCTTGTTTTTGATGATGACCTTGACAGTTTGGAGGCGTGCTCATCAGGTTATTTTTTTTGGGGGGGTGGGGAGTGCCCTTCCATTGGGATTTGTCTGATGCGTTTCTGATGACGACACTGGGGTTGTGGGTTTTCGGGAGGACGGCCACAGAGGGAGAGTGTCCTTCTCGTCACTTTCTATCAAGGGCACATACAGTGACGATGACGTGTCACTGTTGGTTGGTGTCGACCTGGATCCCCGGGCTGAGAACTGTTTGTCAGGTTTCTCCACGGAAGATCCGGTCACTCTCCCCGCTCTGAACTTCCCGTTTTGTCCTCCCTGGAAGGAAGTCACTGACTGAGCAGAGCCCACACTGACAGAGTGGGAAGTTAACGAATACTGTCTTCAGGGAAAAGCATGGTATTATTTTTACAATTAGAAAAAAAAAGACATCCTCCCACACTAAAAGATGAAGGGGACCCCATGCCCCTTCTGGGAGCAAAAAAACCCAGAACTTCTGTGTGCGTCCAGGCTAGAAGGGAGCGTGTGGCGAGGACCAGGTCCCCAGCAATCCTGCAAGAGATGCAGAATCCGAGTGCTCAAGTCCCAAGGTCAACCTGGCCTCAAAAAAGCTGAAGATGCCAAAGAATAAAAACAAACCAACCAACCAACCAACAAAAAAAAACAGGCACAAATGCTAGGCAAAGATTCAGCCAGCTGGGATCCTTTTTGTAGGCACTGAATCAGATTCTTTCCTCATCCTTTCTGAACGCTCAGGGCTCTGGCCCCTTGGATGGTCATTTCTCCGTGGGCTCTTGGCCAAATAAACGAAGAGGACTCTTCTTTTATTCAACGTAACTACCACACGTCAGGCAGTGCTCTAGGAGCGAGGCATACCGACACGAACCAGCTATCTTAGTGGGGAAGGTGGGAGGCAGGTACAAAGATAAACGAATAAGGTCCTTTAATTTGAAAGGGCTGGAAAGTAATTGGTGGGTGACGCCTTCAGACCGTGGGTCAGGGGAGACAGCTCTCTGGGAAAGTGACCTTTGAGATGATGACATTGAATGACCCAAAGGAGCAGGCTTGGGAAAAAGGAAGGAGAGGATGCTACAGGCAAGTGGAATTGCAAAGGCAGTTGAGACGGTACAAGCTTCGTGCTCAGGAACAGAAAGAGGTTGACGTGGGTGGAGGGAACAGTGAAGAGAGGCGTGTCACAGGACAGAGAGACAGGAAGGGGACAAACGATGGAAAATCCATAGGCGGTGGCGAAAAAAATACTGGAAAATCCCAGTGGTTGACCCATGTAAGAATTTTAGGCAGCGGTGCAGTGAGGTCTGATGGTGTTTTTAAAAGTCACTGTCTCCCGTGAGAGGGTGCACTGTTACGGAGGCAAGCATAGCAGGAGGAAGACCAGCCCCTTGCTTTTGCTCCAGAGAGCTGTTGGAGGATTAAATGCATCCTAATGTGTGCAAAGTGCTTAGTCTGGAGCATGGTCCTAGCAAGCGATCAATAAATGCAATGCAATGAAATGAATGCGATCGATAAATACACTATCGCAGTGACGCGGATGCTTGCTGCTTCTTCCAACCTGGGCATAGCTGTCTCTGCAGCTCCCACTCTCCGTGGATCTTTGCACAGGGTGGGGACAGTCCTGAGGTGGCTGGCCATCCTGTTCCCACAGACAGGGCCGAAGGGCCTGGGGTGTCTGTCACAAGGAGGCAGAGTGTTTTGGGGCACACGCACCCAGGCACACAAGGCTGGGGGCTTTGAAATACCAGCCCAGACCTCATGAAACCCTGGAGTATGTCCTGGGACTTCCCTGTCAAGGATAACAGAATATGCTACCCCCAAACATGCCACTTCGGCATAAGAATTATTTTGAGTTGAAGGCACTTGGGCAAAAAAATACAAGGAAATCTCTGTACTCTCTCCTGAGTTGCCTAAAAGCAGGACATAAACTTGTCAAGCTGTCTCCCTTCCCCTCTCTACCAGGAAGACGTTAATCATCAGAGACAAGAGGCCCTTACCCTGAAGACAGCACCAGAGGGATCTACACAACAAATTTACTAACTGGCCCTTGCCTTCCCTTAGTTTCCCCCCACATATTGTCCTTCTCATAAGAAACGCAATGTCCTTTTCCATTGTCTTGTCACGTCTCTAAAACTTTATCGTTCTTTTGTCAAGATGCTATGCATGCCCAAGTTCTAAGCACCTTACGAGTTACTCATCGCTGAGTGCTCCCACATACAGGTGCGAAGCACAAATAATAAACTTGCTTCTCTTTCTCTCTCTCTCTCTCTCTCTTTCTCTCTCTCTCTCTCTCTCTCTCTCTTTCTCTTTCTCTCTCTCTCTCTCTCATTAATCTGTCTTTTGTCAGTCTCGTGTACAGAGCCCCAGCCAGAGAGCCTAAGGTAGATAAAGAAAAAAGATTATTTTTCCTCCCCCCACACCTGCTTGAGAACTCTTCAAGTGAGTGCAGGGCACTGAGGGCCACAGTCTGCATTTGGCAGAGGATGGGGCAGGTGGGGGAAGATACTAAAGTCTGGAATGGGTCACCGAGAATAAAAGAAAAACAGAATCGGAATGAAGCATACCATGGGACGAACTTAGGGTGGTCAGTTATATTTGGGGAAAGGGAGAAGCTAGATTCTGTGATAAGGGAAGGAGTAGCATGAACTATCAACGATACCCACTGAGTCTGGAAAACTCCAGCAGAAATCATGGAAAGCCCACATTCGGAATCAGCTATTTCGAACCCAGCTGGAAGGTTGGGCTCTGTCTGCCTCTACCGAGGGAGTGAGTGGCTGAGCCAGGCCGTTTTCGCTATTCAAGTCACAGCTTCCCCTAAACAGAATTTCAATCAATGGAGTGCTGTGAGTCCAAGCCACCTGACTGCACGGAAAACGGGAAAAAATTAAAAATCAAACATTCTGCAGCTCTGGGTTTGCCAAGCCCGGGTCTGCTCCAAGAGGACCTGGAACCTGCAGAGAGAATTTTGCCAAAGGGAAGGAAGGTAAGCAATTCCTTCCAGATCAGGGGGTGCGAGTGGCAATTTCCTGCTCCTGGCAGCTCCTCCACTGTGTTTCGCTCAGGGCATTTAGAGTCTAACTGCCACAGTGTGACGTCCTCGGTGTGGAGTGGACATCTGCTGAGTCTGTCTCCTAGCATCCATTCACTTTTCTTTGGTAATAAGACCCCTATTTCTATTGGGGCGCACCAATGCGGGCACCACCCCCAGGTCTTGGGGAGCATGGGGGCTGACTGACCTCGCCGAGGTGTGGCATTCCTTTTCCCCAGACACTGGGGCTGGATCAGGTGGGCATGGGGCCCGATGAGAAGACACAAGTCATCGGGCCCAGAACTTTCATGTGAACTCTTAGGGGACTAGAATCCCTTCCGGGTGACCAGCTGCACTTGAACCTGCCATCGTGTGGATCCTGACAGCAGACCTTCCTGGAGCAGGGAAGAGCCAAGAGGTAAAGAAGAACAAATGAGGTACTTTGAGTAGTACCTAGAGTAATACCTTCCAGTGTATTTTCTTTTTTTTGCTTAAGTGGCTCGAGAGTTCTGTGACATGTCACCAAGAGTCACACAAATACTCTACATCTTCTAAGAGAGATATGTGAGGAGGAGCAGAAGAGGATGAATGAGCCTCTGGGATAACAGGATTGTGGGTCCAGGGTAGTCCCCTTGTCTCTCCACTGCCTACAGTTGGAATGCCAACACAAACTTCTCCTAAGGCAGGGTTTGCAAACCAACCTAAGGGCCAAACCCAGCCCACCCCCGGTGTTTGTATACAGCCTGTAAGCTAAGAATGATTTCTACTTTTTTTTTTTTAATGGTTGGGGGAAAATCAGAAGAAAACTAATAGATCATGACGTGATAATTATACAAAGTTCAAATTTCAGTGCCCATCAATAAAACTTTATTGGAACACAGCCATGCCCATTTGTCTACACATTGCCTAGGGCTGTTTCATACTACAATAGAGTTGAAGAGTTGGAAAAAGGACCTGTGGCCTCAAAGACAGAAATATTTGATATCAGTTCTTTAAGAAAAGGATTTCGGACCTTTGTCCTCAATGATCCTTTAGATGACCAGGAAAAGAGATTCTATAACCTGCCTTTTTATAGACTAGAGTATTATAAGGGCTTTGAGTTCCAAACTTATTCTACTGATAAACTCAGTAAAGTGATTAATTTTTCTTGCCAGGTAAAATGAGCAGAACTGCTAATTATTTGCATAAGCTTATTTAGAGAAACCCCTATCTAAGCTTGTCAGGTTATAAACCAAAACACCATCTAGAATTCAAATAATAACCTCTAAGGCAACAGCAATGATATCTTCAAGTTTAGTAACGGTTATTTAGCCCTATTTTACTCTAATCACCAAACTTTTCTTTCAAGCATCTTCTATATTTTGTATAATCTGAGAACTAAACTAAGCCATAATTGAGATGAACTTTACAGTAAGAATAACAATAGCTATTATTTATGAAGCCTTTAATGTTTGCCAGGCAGAGTTCTGAGCATTTTTATTTACGTTAACACATTAAATGATCCCAACCACCATACCAGCTAGGTACTATTATTAGATCTATTTGTTAGATGAGAAAACTAAGGCAGAGGCAAGTTAAGTAATTTACCTAAAGTCAAACAGCCAGCAAATACTGAGGCCAGGATTCAAACCCCAGTAATCTGACCCCCTAAATCAGACTATACCCTGGAGTAAGCCATCTCAGCTTTATTTAAAAGAGGTAAGAGTAACAAGATTTCACTGCAGTTCGAATTTTAATTAGTAGCACAATGCAACATATACTAGTAAAAAAGAAAGCTTAGAATGCCACCTTTTCTGGGTTTTCTCTGAACCATCATACAGCATAACTCCCACCCCTTTCCCATCCTCACATCTGATTGGATGGAGAAGAGACATCTGACCCCATTGGACCAATAGGCTCCTCTCCTGAGACTTCGGTACTGAGACTGAGATTCCAGTCTCCATCTAACTTGCTGTCTTAAAACATGAACCTGGTAGCTGTTTGCCACAAACGGAGAAGAGCCGAGAAAGCCACTCGTCCATGAGACAGAAGAATGAGGGAGACATAAAGAGAAAAGCACAGACGAGGAATGAAGGTGGAGGAAGGTAGCTTCCTTGGGGTTCATAACATACTCTGATCCCTTCTTGAACTCCAATGTCACTCCAAGCCTGGCTTTGTGAGACACTCTTGTGATGGTTAATTTTACATTTTGCAGATTAAACATGGTTTCTGGGGTGTCTCTGTGTTTCCAGATGAGATTTGCACTTAGATGGGTGGACTCTTGTGAAGTAGGTGGCCCTCCCCGATGCGGGGAGTCAGGTCCAATTTGTTTGTGGGCCTGAAAACAGCAAAAGGCAGAAGGAGGAGGAATTCATCCTTTTTCTTTCCTCCCTCACTGATTGAACTGAGACATCTCGATCTCACATTCTCCTGCCCTCGTACTGGTATTTATATCATCAGCCCACCTGGTTCTCAGGCCTTCCTCCAGACTCAGACTGAATTACCCCACAGGCTCTCCTGGGTCTCCAGCTTGCAGATGGCAGATCATGAGAATTCTCAGCCTCCAAAATTGCATGAGCCAATTCCCTCTCTCTCTCTCTCTCCCCACATGTATATAATATACCCGGCTGGGTTTCTCTACAGAACCCTGACTAATACAGCCCCAGAATCCTTAAGCAATATCACCTTTCAGTTACCTACAACCAAAAGAATCCTTGACGGGAGCCCAATTAAGGGCAAAACAATCTTCCAGTTTTCATAGTCTCTAAATCATCCGCAGGGCCTCTCAGATCATGGATTTGCCAGGTTTCTAATTATTTCCTTAGTTGCTCACAAACTAGGCCAGCTCCCAAGAACTACTCGTTTGCAGGTGGAGGAACTAGTTGGATATGACTAAAAGGGCGCATAGGACAATCTGGGTGTCATCGAATTGGTTTCAGGCTTCAGTTCAGTTTGTACTGTTATTTGTTTGCTTCCTTTTCTTTTTGTGAAAAGAAAGCAAATACCTTTCCCCATTTCCCTCTGACGAAGCAGATGGAAATGGCAGTTTATGAGCGGGACAGGACTGGGGGAGACCGACAGTGTCTCAAAACCTGTTACTGAAATGACCGGAATGTACATAAAATGTAGTCGCATAGTTTCCTCGTACGTCACATTTCTCAAGGTGGAAATGGTTCGGAGACAATCCGAATGCTTCTCTGAAGAAACAAAGCAACTGGGATGGAAAAAAGAAAGTGAGCTTCCCAGAGTCGGTAGTAATTGGGATTTAAACTGATGGTTCCATTTATAGAGAGGCAGTGTGACTACCTGAATGGCCAGGAAAATTCACTAACAAATGGCGAGGTCAAGATCAGGCCTCAGGCCTCAAAATCCAGCTCCTCAAACCCAGTGACCTTTGAATGATAGCTGTTCTTCTGCCCTAGCCAGCATCTATTTCCCGATGTTCCTTTGAGAAACGTGGCATGTAACCCAGAACCTGGCCAAGAAAATTATTCCTGTGTCTCTATCATCGTGATTGGTTCTGGTCTGGGCAAATCACCCAAGTTGGAGCAATGAGAGCCATCTCAAGACTCTCACTGAAACTTCTGCAGAAGAGGACTCTCCCTTGTGGGATTGCCAGCTGATGGCTAACGCAAACTTGGAGCTGCTGACATCACCACGTGGAAAGCACTTGTCTGAGGGGGAAGCCAACACTGGTGGATGCAGAAAACAGAGAAGAAGATGGAGAAACCGAGTCCTGCTTATCCAGAACTGAACTAACATCCATGCCTGAGTTAGATCACTCCGTTCAGGGACATAAGCTGGTAGCTTCTTTCTTTAGCTTGAGCCAGTTGAATCAGCTTTGCCACCTGAATCTGAGGGCTCTGAGTTGTGCAATTGTCATCTTAGAGCCTACAGGGTTGCATAGTCCAATACCTGGCACGGACCAGCAGGCTGAATGTGACAATGGCCCTTCTTGAATGCACTGTTTATTGAGTGCCTACTACGTACCGTGCTTTGAGCCCAGTACTGCAGACACAGAGGTGAACAAGATACACCCGTCCCCCATCCTCGCAGAGTTCAAAGACAGGCAATCGAGTCAGCTTTAATAATAAAGTGGACACATGTTTTGGCAGGAGGGAGCATCAAGCTAGTTTGGGTATCAGAAAGCTGTCTCTGAAGAAGTGGCCTTTAAACTGACACCCAAAGAATGAGTCAGCTGTGCCAGAGGAACGGAGGATGTGAGGAGAGTGAGAGCAGAGAAAAGGAGCAGACGAGACAGAGGGGAAGCATACACAGAGACCCGGCAGGGAGAGGCAGGGAGGACAGCCACGGATTTGAGTTAGGAACTGGCAAGAGAAGAGAAGAGAAGCTGGAGCTTCTTCTCTTTTTCCCATCTGCAGATCTGTTGACTATACTGCAAAAGCGTTCCCCAGACCCATCCCCTTCACGCCACCTCATTGTCCACCACCTGAACCATCGCGAGAGCTGCTACGGTTCCACCCGTGAACCCCCACAATCCACTCTCCATGTAGCAACCACGGTGAGCACAACTGGGACCCACGGAAAGAGCATAGGAGGCAAGGGGCATACTCTTCTTAGGACAAGGGTCTCTGCTCTGCCCACGGAAAAGATCACCGGTATCCATCAGCAGTGCTAAGTAAAAAAAAGGCTGGCTACGGAAAGGTAAATAGTCGAATATTCGTTATACAAGAAAAAAATATATATGGAAAGAATTACTGGAAGAATATCCATTGGGATATTGATTAACTTTGGAGGGTAGAATTGTGGGTAATTTTTTCCTAAGTGTTTCATATTTATTTATTTTTTTGCCTCAGTTTCCATGTCTGTAAAGTGGAGATAATAATAGGACCTCTCTCACCAAATCGTTATAAAGACCAAATGACATAACGCATGTAAAGTTGAACGCACAGTGTCTGACATAGGATAAATGCTTGATACAATAATTGTAACGACGATTATTATTAAAATGCACATGTGTTAATTCTATAATGAGGATGCATAACATACTATTTTTAAATCCTGTAGAATCTTTTGTGTGTGTATATGTGTGTGTGTGTGTGTGTGTGTTTCTTTTTAAACACAGGAGACTCTTACACGACAGCCCCCAGAGGTTACCTCCTTTTGCAACCTGTCAGTGATACCTTTCTTCATTCAGGTGTGGAACTGGACGAGGCAGTGAGTCACGGACTGCTTTTACGGGCGCCCTTGAAATGTGAGCTTGACTTGGCTCTACGCTGCTCGGCCTGGAAAGTAACCAACTCTTACCAGGCTCAGCCCTCCCCGCCGGGCTCCCTTCCAACAAGTAGATAGATAGAGGGTGACCAGGTTCAAAGCCACCCACTGGATGGTTCTGGTGGCCTCCAAGACATTTTCTCACTGACATCAAGGCACCCAATTAGATCTACATGCTGGGCAGAGACTATTTCCCTTAGAAATAGAGGGGATGTTGCCTCATCCTCCCCCACCTCTGGGTAGTGCTCATGATTCGGGCCTGGCTCCCCTCTCCGCTTCTCCCAAGGCCGATTTTTACTCAAGGTCACTCTGCTATAGTTGGGAGAGGCTGGGGAGCTGCAGGCATCTCGCCAGTATCAGTGGCGACAGATTCTGTCCTGCAAGGGAACATCTCTATCTTTCACAGAGATATGGTTCAGGGTCCTGCCAATGCTTTGCAATTACACAAGCGACACGTGGATTAATTCTCATCGTAAAAACTTCGAACGCTCTAGAAATGTATTGAAAGGAAGGAGTTCCCTTGACGCCTCTCCTCCAGTCTCGCTCTTTTCCCTAGAGGTGAACCAGTCACTGGTAATAGTTGGGTGTGCATACACATATACACACATGTGTGTGTTTGTTTTTTTTACAGAAATGAGAACATACTCTACATACTCCATGATTTGTTTTTTATTTAATAACATTTCTTTTCGTGACCATCTAAATAGATCAACTGTATTCTTTCCCAAAAAGCTACATAGCATTTCTCTCTAAGGCTCTACCACAGTTTAACCACTTCTCTGTTGATGGACGCTTGGATTGTCTCCAATTTTTCATTAGACACAGAGTTCTAATGAAACTCCATCATAGAGATTTGCGTGCATTTGTGCAGATAGTTGTGTCACACAGATTCCTGAAAGTGAAATTCTTGAGTCAGAGGGTAGGTTCACTTAAAATATTGTTAAATATTTCTGAAGTGCCTTTCCATTAGGCCAAACAAATTTCCAAGTTCAGTATTTCAACCTGATGCTGACTTCTCAAGATTTAACAAACAACTATAGTGTGTGTTTGGAATAAAACTATTTAAGTTTGCTTTACCCCAATATTTTCCTTCCTTTCAAGGAGCCTTTACAAAGAGATTAATATTCATAGAGAAGGCACACTCACTATCTTGAATTTCTACATAAGAACAAAGAGATAACTGCAGGGTTAAGCTGAAGGAAAGAACCGTGAAATGCACTGTGTCGCTTTGACAAAATCCACCACTGCCCAGGTAAGAAGTCGGTAATGGTCCAATTACCCTCTCCGAGGGAGATGGTCTCAAAAGAAAAGTTCATGTTTGCTTCATATAATCTGCATGACAACACTGTAAGTCCCTACCATTTTTAATTCTGATTTTGCAAATACAGTAACTAAGGCTGTAGGAAGGTAAGTGATTACCGAGGTCACACAAGTTAGAAAAAAAGTAGAACTATGATGGGAACTCAGATTATCTGACTCCAAAAGTCATGCTCTTAACCACCATCCTAGACATCATTACCCACCACATGAGACAACCTCAAGCCTGTACACAGGTACTCTTCTGTATCATCAGAAATTCTAATTCAGCAAGTCACAGCATGTGAGGGCATGCAGCATTACCACGATTGCCATTATATTTGAGGGTTGAGCCAGTACAGTAAGATGAGAAAGAAAAAAATAAGCATAGGAAGTAGAAACAGAATAGTGTTAATGTGCAGGCTGCTGTGTGATTGTCCACATAGAAAACTCAGGAGCGTCTATAAACTATTGAAGTTGATAAAAGAGTTTAGTTAAGTTTCTGGTTACAAGGTTGACACCAAAGAAACCAATAAGATTCCTAAACCACGGTAGCAATTAATTAAAACTTTTAATTAAAAAAATCACAACAGCAAATAAAACTATAAAGTTCTTATAAGAATAAATTTTATAAAATATAGGCAAAATCTGAGGGGAATATGGGGGTGGGGAATAGGTACTGAAAGACATAAAGAGAAGACCCAAATAAATGGAAATAGATACCAAGGTCCTGGATGGGAGGCCATATCATAAATGTCAGATCTCCCCAGGTAGCAATATAATATTGTACGACAGTAATTAAGACATGTGTGGATGGACAAATAGGAGAATGTAATAAAAAAAGAGTCTAGCCAAGACCCACATGCATATGGAAACGTGCTAAGAGCGGGAATTCACAGTATAAATCAGTAGAGACAGAGCAGACTATCTGGGAATGCCTCAAGGGTGGGGAAACAGGTTATCCACATGGAAAAAATAAAATCAGATCTCGATTTCATGCCATATAGTAATGGTCGTCAATCATTTTTGAAAAATCGAGGACCCAAAGAGCTTTTGTTTATATGTATTTACTATATAATAAGCTAACACTGAGAAATTTTAGAAATTTGTTAATTCATTTAAAAACAATTGCTATAAACTCATCACATGTTAACATAAATATTTTTAATAAAAAAAAAATCTCTATTTCTCCAAGCAAAAAATTCAGTGAGTGGAATTATATTGCATTTTTGCAACTCTCTTTAATGTCTGGCTGGGTTCTCATATCTGCTTCTACATTTAGTCCACTGTGGTACATTGGCTTGGTTAGAGGACATAAAGAAAATTTAGCTTTATGCAGATATGTGGTTAGCAAAGGGACAAGTATTTTAACAGCTTTTTCAGACTACTGTGGATATTCTTATTTTCTATTACATCAAAACTCAAGAAGTGGTCACTGTTTTCAAGGTTAGTGGCAATGTGGAATCTGAAACTATATAAATGACCTGTTTTACACTCTGTTCCATGAAAATCCTGTATCTTATACCCTTTGAAAAGATCTTCTATCCAAGCATGTTCTTATAATATCATGTACTGGTCATTTAGAAAACATATTGTTCCACTGAGTTATGTTAATCTTCCAAATGTTGACACATTTCATCACACAAATCACATTACTGCCAATCTAACCAGAAGGGTCTTGTACTGGGAAGCTGTCAAGTTCATTGGTAATAGATGCAAATTTTCCAAAATTCTAATTGTCTGTTGAAAGCTCGAGTTTTGTCACTGGCAACAAATACTGTCAGTTGTTTTCCTTTAAGTGACAAACACACTTCAGTAATTTTTGAGAAACTGTCTGACAAACACCCAAGCTTGACAAACCATAGTTTGTCAGTTATTCTTTCAAGTAAAAAATGATATTTATGCAAAAAAAAAAAACACAAGAAAATAAAAACAAAGAAAAGTGTTTTATGTATACTTACCATTCCATCATTCAGAATATTTAAAAGACATGTACTCAAGAGTAAATTAAATTAATAATTCTTATTGCTTTATCAAGAACATTTTAAAATAAAACTGGTTTTTCTTTGTTTTTAACGGTGAGTGCACGGCAGTGAAGAACATAATGATTACTAGTAGAGTTATGTGCAGATTTAAGCCCTAATACATCAATAATTATCTAAAATGTAAATGGTCTAATTACATCAACCAAAAGACAAAGATTGGCAGAGTGAATACAAAACATGATCCAACGATATGTTACCTATAAGAAACTTAATTCAAATGAAATAATACAGGTGGATTGAAAGATGATAAAAAAAAGACCTACAAATATCAATCAAAAGAAAGAAGGAGTGGCTATAATAATATCAGATAGACTTCAGATTAAAAGAAAGTTACAAAGGGGGCATTATATAATTATAATAGGATCAGTCCATCAAGAAGACATAGCAATCCTGTTTATGCACGAAACAACAGAGCCTCAAGGTACATGAAGCTAACAGATAGAGCTAAAAAAATAAATAGACAAATCCACAATTATAGCTGTGTACTTAAGCACTCCAGTGTCAGCAACTGATCTAACTATTAGACAGAAAATCAGCAAGGGTATGGAATAGGTGAGTAGGACTATTCAGTAACTCAACATAACTAATATTTATGGACCACTCCACCCAACAACAGTAGAAGACACATTTTTTTTAAGGGCCCATCAAACATTAATCCAAATAGACCATATCCTGGCTCCCACATCAAATCTTAACAAATTTAAAAGATTTGAAAGCATAATAATACAAATTATGTTCTCTGACCATAATGAAAACTAATCAGAAATCAATAACAGAAAAAAAAAATCTCCCGACACTTAGAAATTAAACATCATACTTCTAAATAATCCTTGGGTCAAAGAAGTCTCAATAGAAATTAAGGGGAAAAAAAGAACCAAATAAAATGAAAAAACAACATATCTAAATCCATGGAATGAAGCTAAGGCAATGCTGAGAAGAAAATTTCTAACACTAAAAATTTACATTAGAAAAGAGGAAAGGTCTCAAAGCAATAATCTAAGTCCCTACCTCAAGAAACAAACAAAAAAAGTAAAATAAACCCCAAAAATAGAGAAGGAAGGAAATAATAAAGAGCAGAAATAGCAAAACCAAAAACAGCAAAACAATAGAGAAAAATCAATGAAACAAAAATCTAATTCTTAAAAAAAAAATCGAATTGATAAACCTCTAGCAAGACTGACAAAGATCAAAGAGAGAAGACACACATCACAATATCAGGAATAAAACAGGGAATATCTCTATAGATTCTGCACCAAGTAAAAGGATAATAAAGGAATAACTGCAAAGCACTTTATATTCAGAAATTTTACAATTAGAAGAAGCATAAAATAGTTTGGCAGTTTCTTACAAAGCTAAATATGTAGTTCTTAGTGACAGTCTTGGGGGATTTATCCCAGAGAAATTAAAACTTATGTTCGCACACACACAAAAAAATCATATGAGTGTTCCTAGGAACTTTATTCATAATAGCCCCAAACTAGAAACAACGGAAATATCCTTCAGAGGGTAAAACAAACTATGGTACATCCATACGGTGGAATACTACTCAGTAACAAAAAGGAACAAACTACTGATACAAGCAACACCCTGAACAGATTTCAAGAGAACTATGGCGACTGAAAACAGACAACCCCAGGAGATGACATACTGTCAGATTGCATGTATGTAAGATTCTTGAGATGACACAAAACTATGGGAATGGAGAACTGGTTAGAAGTTGCCAGGGATTGAGGGGTGGGAGGTGAAGAGGTTATTAAAGTGGCATGAGGGCCCCCTGTGACGGAACTGTTCTGTATCCTGACGATGTGTGTGGTCACACAAATCCAAACACACGATCCAATGTTGTAGAACTGAACACACACAAGTGCGCGTGAATCAGGGGACGTCTGAGTAACGTCCGTGGGGTCCACCAAAGTCCGTTTTCAGCGTGTGGTGTCCTACTAGAGTCATGGAAAACGTTACCACTGATGCGAAGGAAAGATCTCTACTCATCTCACGCCTGAGATTAAACCTCTGTGCACACATAAAAGGGCACACAGGGAGGACCCCGAGTCTGCCGCGTGAGGCTGGGGCCCCCCTGCGTTTGGAAGACGCAGCTCTAGGATGAAAGAGTCTCACGGCGAAGTCAGTGGCATCCCTGGGAACAGGAGCGGAAGTGGAGGTGGGGGTAGGAGAGGCAGGTGGGGACGGGGATGGGGTGTGGTGGCTTCCCCTGTACACAGCAGTCCTCCTTCTCCGTGGGGGACCCCTTCCAAGGCTCCCCAGTGGATGCCAACATGGAAGATACTACGAAACCCTATAGGTTCTATGTTTTTTCCTGGAAAGTTTAATTTATAAACGAGGCACCACAAGAGATTAACAACCATCACTGATGGCGACATAGAACAATAATAGTCACAGGCGGCATCAGAGTTGTGCGCACGCTGTCTCTCTCACGGCGCCTTCCCCTGCCGTGCCCGCCTTTTCCCTGAACAGGACTCCAGAGCTCCTCTTGGCCTTTCTGTATCCGAAGTGTCGGCATTTCTCCCCTTGCCTTGGGGCCGCTGTCCGGTAAAGTAAGGGTGACTCGAACACAAGCACTGCGACACCGTGACCGGGTTGATGACCAAGATGGCCGCGCGCGCGGTGAGCAATGGCCGGGCAGCAGCGTGCACCTGCTTCCCTTCTGCTGTGACAGTGGCTTGGAGGATGCCTTCAAGGGTGGTCCAAAGGCCTTGCCGCCCGTAATACGATTGGAAGCAAAATAACCTTGTTCCTGTCACTGGGTTTGGAATGACATCGTCCCTCCACCCCAGGATTTCTCACCCTGGACACTACTGGCATGTGGGGCCAAATAAATCTTCGTTGGGGAGAAGGAAGGGTACCCTATGCACGCTAGGAGGCTTAGCAGCCTGTACCCACTAGCTGCCAGGAGCGACTTCTCCAATGCAGCGGCGATAGTTAAGAATGTCTCCTGATCGCCTGATGTTTCTAAACGTCCCGGTCGGGAACCCCTGCTCCAGGCAGCCGGCCCTGATGCTGCACAGTCCCTGGGGCTTTGGGCCAGGTAGCCCGACGGCCTTTGGTATCAGCAGCAGGTCCTGTCCTCTTCACCACGCCTTTCCACGCCCGTCACAAACAAAGCCTTCGGAGTTTCCTGCACGATCTCCCGGTGGCTCCTCTCCGACAGATGAGTTATTCTGCCCTTCGTATGCACAAGGAAACACACTGGCCTCCCAGATCCCTTTCCAGGTTTTGAGACTCTCTGCAGCTTCCTGCTCGCAGGGGGAGAGTCAGACTCACCTGGGGATGACTGTGTGTGTGTGTGGCCGAAGCATCTCGTGCGGCCTCCGCGTCGGGATTACTCGACACCCGGCGACAGAAGGCCTGAGCAAGGCCAGCGCACATGTCCCCTGACTCATCTTGGAGAATCAATAACCTGAGTCACTGGGCCTGACATGTACTGGTACCGCACCCTCCTCAAAAAAACGTGACATGTCTATTCATTTTTCCCATGGCTTCTCCTGTCTCCCTATCCCTATGTGCTCAAGCCCCTGGGGCCTTCTCTCCAATGCCCTGTCCTGGCTGCTTTCTGCTTCTATTCATGCTGGTTACCTCTCCCGGCTGGGTGAAGCCTTCTGCTCTACAGATCTCATCGTTTCTCCAAACACCCTCCCCTGCTGTACCCCAGACCGGGCACCCCATCCTTGTGATGATCTCATGGCAACTTGGGCTTACCGTTGCCAGGCTGAACAAATAAAAATACAGGAAATCCAGTTAACTCCAAATTTCAGACAGACAAACATTTTAGTATAAGTACGTCCCAAATATTCGATGGGACATACTTAGACTTAAACTAGTTATTTGTTGCGTATCTGAAACCCAGGCGTTTTTATCCGGCAACCTTAACCTTGACTTCTTTAGAGCGCTTGCCACAGATGGAAATTAAATGTTGATTTGTGTGATCAGCCCTGTGAGGGCAAATGAATAGGTTTGTTTCTGGCCTGTTTTATTCCTGGCTTGTACCTACCTCCAAGCTGTGGGCACAGAGGGTAGGAAATGAACTCTGATAGAGTGGGTGAATGATGGATAAGGGTGAGGAGGAAGGAGAGAACCGGTATTTATGTCATCCAAATTTTGTATTACTGAATCTAATCACTATTTGACGGAGCAATTGTTTTGCTCCACGAAGGTGTGTCAAACATCTACAGATGTCACACTGTGGTCGACGCTGGAGACTCAGTGAGGGACAGCAGCAGGACACGGCTTCTGCCCTGGAAAGAGGGGAGTGGCCCAGACAAGAAAGCCAGCTGTCATCGTGCAGGGTGGTTAGGGCTACATGACAGAGGACACGTGGGGTAACGCGTTCCGTTCACGACGGCCAAAAGGGGAGGCCTCCACTCCACCTGTAGGGGTCAGGAAATGCCTCCAAGAAAGCAAGAAGCCTGCGCTATCGATTACAGAACAACTAGGAGTCGGCTGGGCACAGAGGTGACGACAGGTGTTCCAGAAGGAGAGAAAAAAAAAAAACCTGAACCAAAGCCAAGAGGCCTGATGAACTGTGTGAGCCTTATGGCAAGGGGCAGCTAGGTCACATGTCCTAGTGGGCATGTGAAGGTAGAGGAAGCTACGAGCAAGACAGGCCATGTGATCGGCTAAGGAATTTTAGCTTCATCCTGAAAGCAATAGTGAACTCCTGATGGATTTAAGCAGGGGGTCGTATCTGAATTGTGGGAAATGACTGGCGAGTATTTAGACGATCGAGGAAACAAGATACAACTGGAGGCAAGGGTCGCAAAGGTGAAGGGGATTGCCGAAGACCCAATAGTTTAGGGAAGAAGAAGGAGTAGAACCAAGGTGTCCTGATTCCCGCTGCATCGTGGAGCCGTCAAAAAAACAAACAAAAATATTTTCTTTCTGACCGAAGTTTAGAAGGTTTAATTTAGTCTCGAAATGAACCCCACAAAGTAAATTCAGATTTATGTTCCTCCCATATTCCAAATCTAGCTGCATGCCTTTACCTCAGCAATTCGGCTTTAAAAAATTTATCCAGAGGGAAGAATAAGACAGATGTGCAAACATGGAGAGGTATGTATGGCAGCATTATTTATAAGCGCAAAAATGTGAAATGACCTAAATGTCTACCTCTAGGGAATTGGTTGGGTATAGTGTGAGAAATCAGAAAATTCTGCAATCCTCAAAAAGGATGAGGTAGTTTTCTGTATTATTGACATAGAAAGATGGCCGTGATATAGTATTGCCTGAGTGAAAAAATAGGCTATGTTTAGTACACATAATATAATCCCCCTTATTAAACAATACATATTAATATATGTCCAATAAAAGACTGGAAAGATACACACCCAATCTGATGGCAGTTCGAGGATGGGAAATGAGTTTTACTTTCTACTATCTACATTTCTGTATTGTTGGAGTACTTATAATGAGTATGGCTTTAAGAAGACTTTTTTAAAAAGCTTCCTGACAGTATCTATGCAATAGATGCTAACCCATTACTTCAGTCTCTGAAGTCTCAGCCACCTAAAGAGAAAGGAAAATGTCAACTTGATTAGCCAGAAATTGCTACAAAGGACAGTCAGACAGTAACTGTATCCCTTTCAGAGCACACAGTGGCAAAGTCAGGCCAGAGACTTCCTGGCTTCATTATACAAGTTAAATGCCTTGATGGCTGAATATCATTCCAAAGGTGCCTGCCTTGAAACAAAGCTGTTTCTTGTCTTAATATCTAGTTAACATCAGCACTGCTGCCTTGATTTGGTTATCATGTATCCAATACGGCAACTCACTCCATACCAATATTTTTCTCTTCTGGGGCCATGTTCTTGCCACAGTCACTCCCGTCATCACAATCTCTGGCCGTGGAAAATGAGGGGGTGACCAGCGGTATCATTCATCACTGGGTAGCAAATGCCTTCTCCATCCTTGCAATCTCCATGAAACAAGCAATGGGTAGTTTCCTTGGGCATGGAACTTTTCACTGCTAACCTCGAGACAGTCCCAGGCAAACCAGGACGGCTGGACACCCTAGTAGTGGCCATTGTTGCATATTTTTTTCTGATGACATTTTTCTACTCTTCCCCGTTCAATGTTGCAAGGGAGATCGCTCCTGCTCCAGAGTCCACGTGAGTGGATTCTACAAAACACTCGTCATAACCAAATTCCACCAACTGAACTGTTTCTACGTTCAAAGGAGGCCTTTGAAATGGGATTTCCTGAGGGTCGATCACCACGTCCCCCTGCTCGGTCCTTCAGCAAGTCCGCAGCATAACGGAGCAGTGACCTTGATCTTGTAGCTTAACCCAAAGTCACTGACAGTAATGCCTGTCCCCGGAGATTAGAACTGCTCATTGGATTGGGGTGGTGTCCAAGCACAGGTCATTTTAATAGGTGCCGGGGGAAAGACACTGACCCAATGGAGACAGGGAGGGCCGGGTCAGTTCTTCTGGGTCTTTTGCAAAGGCTGGCTCAAGAAATGATTGTTAGCACTTTGGGGCTTCAGAGCTCGGTACCAAAGCAGTTCATCATAGGCCATGGCTAGGCTTATAAGGATTACAAGTTAGAAAATAGAAGGAAAAAAATGTCAGATATTAGCGGAATGAGTCATAAGTTTCGAGACTGGTCTGATCTTGGTATAGCGTGACTTTGCAAAATACATTTAAACATGCCTTTCTTATGTCAACACAAAGAAATGGAAATTAGTTTTGAAATTAGTTGTTTTTTTTTTTCTGAGATTTTTAAAACACTGTTAAGGTCATGAAAAGATCTTCTTGCAGGAGACTGAAGGTTGTTTGATCCTAGATGCAAGATTTCACATAGTTTAGACTACCTTCCCTGTGGCTGGAACCACAACGTACCCTCAGCAGAATGTTAGTCAATGTCCTAGACCGAATTAAGCTACTCTGAGAGTATTGATGAAACAAGGCTAGCCAATGTTCAATGACTATCAAGCCAGGCTTCAGTATTAAAAATGGGGGGAGGACTGATATTTCTCTTGAACATACAAAATACGCTTGAGTTGAATCAGGTAATAGAACCCGGCAGGTGAGAGAGGGGAAAAAATAATCTTTTAGTGGTTTTCCTCTTGTTTTGGGATGGGGAGAACTTTTGCATTCATTCATTCATTCATTTCCCAGCCGTGAAAGTGAGTGACAGCTCATCCTGGACGGCCTGACAGAGAACAGAGTGTTTGTTCACGGTGGTACCTCTGGCTTCTTGACTGTGTGTACGCCATAACCTGTAAAACATGAGTGAGTCTACCATCCACAGAAAAGCCCTTCTGGATTGAAGATCATAGAGCCGAAAGGAAAAAGAAAAAGGTGGGAGAGGGGCGGGGGAGGGAGGGAAAGAAAGCAAGCAAGTCGCGAGTTATAGCAGCATTCTGGAAGGCGTTCTAAACAAAGGTTGGAAAAGGGTTTAATAGTCACGTTCTTGATCAAAGAGCTTCCGCGCTGACTGGGTCCACCCACTGGCTGAGTAGTTTGCCTTTTCTTATCTCCCTCCCTTTTTAAGATGAACTGTTTATTTGGGGATCATTTCAGATGTACAGAAAAGTTACAAAACGGTACAGAGCGTTCCCATGGACCCTCCCCACCCAAGTTCCCCCAAAGTTACCATCTTACAGAAACCTCGGTATGTTTGTCAAAATTAATTCTTTAACGTGGGTACGAGGCTGTTCACAAACCACAGGCTTAATTCGAATTCACCAGTTTTCCCCGCGAATATCCTTTTTTTTTGCTTCCAGAATCCTGTCCAACATCCCACATCGCCGTTAGCAAACTTCCCTTTGGTACGCAGCCGGTGCCTAACCTATCGTCATCGAAATAACCGGTCTCGGCTCCCTTGTCTCATTAGAGTGTGTTTTAAACGAGACGACAGTCCTGAAATGGAGTCACTTATGCTCAGCTCCGTATCACCAAGCCCAGCTCTAACTTAATCATAGGATCCGCTCCAGAAACGGAACCTTAACCCGGTGAATCGGAAATCACCTTATCAGCTTTAGGTAGGTCACCTGCCTGAATATATCCTGTCATTGAACACCTTTACTTTTTCATGCATTCGACGGATATTAATTGAGCAACTTGCCAAGTGCCGGGCAAATAAAACAGCCGTGATCTCTACTCCAAAGGCACTGAGGGTAATAATCCTGATGGAATGGGAAAGAGAAGTGTGCTAAGAGACCAGGGCATTGAGCCTGGGGGAAGCCTGGGCATTGAGACCAGGGCATTGATCAGGGGAAGCCTTTTTGAGGGCTGGGCATTGGAGACCTCAAAGTGTGAGAAGGAGGAGTTCACCAGCTGAGCCAGGGGAGACGCCAGCAAAAGGACCCCGAAGAATAGCTTCCCCACCCTCAGAACACAAAGCGACGCAAGCCAGTGGCCGGGGAGGCCCAGGCGAGGCTGCAGTGGAAGAGAGGCCACCCTCTTATCTGTGACATGAAAATGCCCTCATCAGAACACACTGATAATCGCTGTGTATTAACTGCCTTTTCCTCTGTGTCTCCAATGTGCGTGGTTCATGCATTTACCAGTGAGATAGATCTCTTTGTAACTCTCTCTCCAACTAGACAGCGAGCTCCTTGAAGGAAGCACCCCTGCCTCATGTGTCTCAGTTTCCTTCCCTTGTTAGCACCTAGCAGACAGAGCCTTTGGCACAAAATGAATCAAAACGTGTGTTTGTTGAATCAGATTAGACGTTCCCTTGTGTCCCATTGTCGTCACTGTAGCTCCACCTTATAGGAGTTACATCCCGTTTGCCAAGGACTAAGCTTCCTCCATTCAAACTCTGAAAGAACTCTCTCTTCAGTCCATAGGGAGGGAGGTAGACACAGGTGAGAAAAGGAACCAGATTCCAAAGTGTGCTTTGTCTCCTGTCGATAAGCATGATTCAGAGGAGGAGGAGGAGGGGAGGGGAGGAGAAACAGAAGAGGAGAGGAGAGGAAGAAGGACAAAGGAAACATCGGCAAGGATGTTCTCAGTGGCTGTCTAGCTTGGCAGGATCCTTTTACGTGACATTTGCTCTCTTTTATAATCTTAAGCATTACAAATGATGAGCACTAATTCCCTTATTGTCAGAAAAAAGCACACGCGTTAATTTTATTGGAGAGGGAAAAACCAATTTCACTCCTTCATGGTCATCTGCAGAGGGGGGTTTCGCTCTGCAAGCATCCATGTCCCTTCTCGGGTCATCCCCACTGTGGTTCCGTGGGAGACTACAGCCAGCCAAGGGCTGGGCGCTGACCTAGCCGGGCCAACACACACTGGCTTATGTTTTTGCTTATATTTGGCTTTTGTTTATGTTTATGGTTGGCTCCCTCCGGCCACCATTCATTCAGCCACTTTTTGCTCGCAGGGCTCGTCCTGTGACCGGGAGAGTCTACTGCCCAAGCGCAGTCAGTCGCAAAGGGAGAAGGCCCCAGGATGTGGGAAGAGCTTGTCGGGTCCAGCTTGCCGTTTGCAGGTTCTCATTTGTGTAGGATTCATAAGTACTCATTTGGGGGGCGGGGGGGTTC
Source organism: Macroglossus sobrinus (assembly GCA_004027375.1). Classification (NCBI taxonomy): domain Eukaryota; kingdom Metazoa; phylum Chordata; class Mammalia; order Chiroptera; family Pteropodidae; genus Macroglossus; species Macroglossus sobrinus. The sequence continues at coordinate 45,803 of PVKZ01005183.1, forward strand.
ACACATAAGAGATAGGATTCCTTGCAAGAAACAGAAGTTGGCTCTGTTTACACCCAGGAAATAGGATTTGTTTACACACAGGAAGCAAGCAACAGAAACGGACTCTGATTACCTCACCGATTTTCATTCTGTCTTCTCCTGGGTTTTTTAAATCGTGAGCACAGCATCCCAGGGATGCAAAAACAGTGGAGTTGATTCAGTCGGTGACAACCCCTGGACTCTCTGCCACATGGGACTTTATAGTTTACACGGTTCCTCTCCTTTCGAAGGCCTGGCTGTGTAGATTTGTTTGCTTGACTCTGGAAGGATTCCCACATGCTTCCAGTACATTCCTGTTCTTCTCCTTAAACGCCTGTGCTTTGCAAACTTATTTAAATGCGATCTACGGTAAGACATACACTGAGTGGCCCGGTATCTACAATCACACATAGGCTTAGGTAAAATAAAACTCGTGCAAAATAACATATACCCTGAGCACCTTAGCTGTGTCTTCATATTTTCTATTCTCTTCTGTTTCATTTTTTTTTACATTCCGGTTGCAACCAACCCCTTACACTGACTTGAAGCCTCAGCATAGGGTTGCCTCACACTTGGAAAGCATCTAAGTTATCTAGAGTCAACTTCTGTTTCTTACAAGGAATCCTATCTCTTATGTGTGAAAACCTCCCCACAAATGAGTACCTACGAACCCTACAGACTTTTCTCCTGGGCAGTGCATTCTCCCCAAGCTACAGGACAAGCTCCGTGAGCAAAACGCCAGCGAGTGATGGCTGGGAGGAGCCAAGCATCCCGAGCACAGCCAGACACAGCCAGGACGTTCTCCTCCTACCGCGATCCGAGAGTCAGCTGTGACCTGACCACCTAACGCGTGCCTGTCATCTGTCTAGGCCGGGGACCACCAGGCCTGCAGGCTACCTCTGGTTTTCATAAGGCCCATGAGCTAAGGAAGACCTCTACATTTCTAAATGGTTAGGGGAGGCGGGAAATCAAAAGGAAAATAATATTTCATGATGCAGAATTACGTGAAGTTCAAATTGCAGCATCCTTAAGTAACGTGAAAACAGTTAGACCGATTCATTCAGGTATTCATCTACGGGGCTACTGAGGTAGAATGAGTAGTTTCAACAAGGACCATATAGCCCGAAAAGCCTCAGATATGTACTATCTAGCCCCGTGCAGAAAAAAAATCTTCCAACCTTGGCTGAGCATGACACGGCACGGGATGGAGGGAGTGTAATCACTCGAAATGGAAGGAATTCTGCAAAAAATAAAAAAATAAAATAAAAGAGGTGCAGTGGACGGCATCGGGCATCCCGGGCTCCCCGAGGAGGTGAAGTCAGACCCTTTGCCAATAACCGAGTTTCTGTGGACAAGGCGCTGGGCACTTGGGGTGACATTTGCACTTGCCTTTACGTTGCGGGGAGGGGAGGAGAGGGCACGGGATCAGTTGTGCATCTCAAGTTAAGGGCGTGAGGGAAGCAGGGAGCATGGACCTGCCACGGAGGAGAGGCAGGGTCAAGTTTAAGTAGAAAGGAAGAAAGAAGGGCGGAATGGCACGAGAAATGAATGAAAATAATGGCATCTAATGACAGCGGCTGGCATCGATCAGGTCCCTATCATGAGCTGGGCCCTGAGTCCCAAGCCCTGTAGATGTTAACTCATCGATGCTCTCAATAACTGTATGGGGTTCGTGCCTGTTGTCCATACTCTCCCCATTCTACGAGTGAGTTGGTGAAGGGCAGCGATCTCACTGCACCAGGAGGGCATTTCAGGGCACGGAGGGAAATAAGGTTCCGTCGGGAGGGAGGGAAGGTGTGAGATTACGGAGAGTGGGGAAGTCCAGGCAGCGCGTACTCTACTCCAACCAAAAACAAACCACCAGAGGAACACGGCGGAGGAGCTGGTCATTGGCATCGGCGTGAAAGGCAGGGATGGGCTGAAGGGAGAGAGAGAGACGCTGGTCGACAAGCAGAGGTGAGGCAGGAGGCCGGTGTCACGTACCCACGGAGAGTCACGACACGCATCAGCCTCTTAAAGCCGCCTACTGCGCTCGAGAAATCCACATCACTCATTCTCACCCAGTAGTTTCCACACGTGCTGACCACCGCCCTCCCTTTTTCTTAGAAAACCGATGAGCGGCTGCCGTTCCTCAGAACGTGACGTAGAAAACGCCGCCTTCGAGAAAAGGCCCGCTAGTCACCGGAGAGGTCGTTGTATTGGGCGCCGGGCATCCAGATGGCTGGTTTTATCTACGTGCGGCAAAAAGGGCAGATGACTGCGTGGATTTCTGTCTTTCAATCCCGACTCTGATGTGCTCCTTCGTGGGGCTGCCAGAGCTTCGAACGCCGAGCGGCAGCACGCACCCAGCTCAGAGGGACTCACACCCCGGAGGGGTGCAGACGCACGGGTCGACGTCCAGCTGCTTTGCTTTATCTTTAGGTAATAATAGAAATGGCAGCTGAGTAAATAACTGTACATCGAGAGACCTGATTCCGGTCCCACAGAGGCCAAAGTCATTTATTTCTCTTTCAAGACCATTTTCAGGAGCTTGTTAGCGGCTTGCCCCGGATCCCTACCTGCCTAGGAAGTGAAACGATGTTCTCCAGCTGCTTAGGAATCAAAGGTCTTTCTGTGACTGGCAGATACGTGTTGAATTTCTAGTGTGTACCCGTCATTCCGAGTGTTAACAGCTCGTTCTTTGAGAGGCAGATCGGTTACATGGGCAGGGTTGGTAGTTACCAGCCAGAGGATAATATTATGACGCTGATCTTAAAAAATATATAGATATAGAAATAGATATAGATATAGATAGATATAGATATAGATATAGATACATAGATATAGATATAGATATATAGATATAGATAGATATATAGATATAGATATAGATAGATGATTATAGATATAGATATAGATGATATAGATATATAGATATAGATATAGATGATATAGATATATAGATATAGATATAGATGATATAGATATATAGATATAGATGTAGATATATAGATATAGATAGATATAGATACATAGATATAGATAGATGATATAGATAGATGATTATAAATATAGATATAGATAGATAGATAGATATAGATAAATGATATAGATAGATATAGATATAGGTACATAGATATAGATAGATATAGATAGATATAGATATAGATACATAGATATAGATATAGATATAGATATAGATAGATATAGATATAGATAGATATAGATATAGATATAGATAGATATAAATGTAGATATATAGATATAAATATAGATATATAGATACATATAGATATAGATATATAGATATATAGATATAGATAGATGATATAGATATAGATATATAGATATAGATAGATATAGATATAGATAGGTATAGATAGATATAGATAAATAGATATAGATAGATGATATAGATATAGATAGATATACATAATGTAAATATTATAAAAGTATAATATATAAATAGATATGGTAGATAAATGATATTTTTAGTTTGCAGAGCCGCTACATGGGTAACCAGCAAATGCTGGGTTCACCCGCTCTCGGTTTCAATCAAGCTGAACATCTGGATGATGCTTTAAAAAGTCACTAACGTATCTGACATTCGGCATCGAGCCACAAACATCTGAATAATTAACGAGCTGAGTTTTCTGTCATTTTTCAGTCCCCTCTGAGGTCCACGTTTTCAAGCCCAGGCTTTCTTTTTCATTGGACCGGGTTTCGTGGGAAGTCATTTTTCTTCCCGAAAAGGTGATTTTCTTAACTGTGACTTTTGAAAACTTGATAGCTTTCTTTGTGTTTGAAAATTCTGCAGGAGAGCGGGTAGGCAGTATAGAGAGGAAAAGCCTTTCCAAGAAAAACTGAGCATAGTCTAGAGGTCTCTTCCCCAGCTTATCTGATTCTGGTCTTTCTCTGTCTGTGGTGTTTTATAACTCTGTAGGAGTAGGTAACTGACAATGCAAAAACAATTCTTATACACGTGCAAATCCTCTCCTATCTAACAGAGATCCAATCGACGTCACGCTCCTTTATGAAAAACCCAGTTTTATTTCCATTTGCCCCTTTATTTCAATAATCCTGATCTATAAATCAGTCTAATTCTTCAGATTCTTTTGAATCGGCCATATCTACCTTGTTCCTTCATTGAGTAGAATAAAATTTTTTAACACGCGTTCATTGTTATATCTCTGTGAGTCAAAATTTTGCCTTTTATATGAAAATTACCTTTAAATAGCAACATAGAAAGATACAGTATTTCTTTTCCATATTCCCTCAAATATGCCTTTGTCTCCTGTCCCCACCCCATTAGAATTATAGGTGAAATATCGTACTACTTCTATATCTACTTCAGCTGACATATCGTAGTAGGCTGTTTCTTTGAAAAATGCATGAGCTAATGGATAATTCTCTTTTCTAAATACAGTGCATTGTGTTTCCTTCCTTCCGTGAAGGAGCTAAATTAATGGAGCAGCTGGTCCACCAAACACAGGTTATTCATGCATCTCCCCATCCATGACAAATGTTTGAATAATGGTTGCTCACAATAATAGCAATAGTGTCTTTTGTATTCAGAAATGGGTGACCGATCTAAGGCAACAGGATCTATGGGTTGGACTGTTTTCCCAAGAGCAATGACAGATTTACGATTGAGGATTTAATCATTGATTTCACCGAGAGCTTTCGGGTGTTGGCCATCATGGCCCGGTAGAGAGAATCCTTTATTCGGATGGGGACCCTATTTACTTAGCAGCTTTTGAAGACACGGGATAAAAGGGTTCGAGTTCTCCTTTCGCTACTGCCCAGCTTGAACACTTGGGAAAATGAACTTCCCTCCGGGTGAGGGGTTCAGAATCCTTTCAGAAGGGAGATGGGGTGGGTGGGCCACTGGTGTTCAAAGCTCGTTAGAGGATTCTCATGTGCAGCCAGAGTTGGGACTTGCATAAAACTAGACCATCCCCAGCAGCAATAATTTTTGATCCTATGCCCTACGTGTCTGTACTAAAAAAATCCATCTAAGAACATGAAAAGAACTACCCCGCCATACACACACCTAAAAATGCTCACTTTGGTTTGCAAAAACAGAGATGTCCTCTGTCACCTGGTGTGCTCTACTTTCTCGGTCCCTTTCGTTATTGTCTGTGCTTTATTGCCACCACTCTTCGAGGTGGCAATAAAGCAGAAATGGTCAGCCCCTGGACACAGATAACGTTCCAGAGAAAACCTAGAATCAACGTTCTTTGGGCCAGCATAAATCTCTCTCGTTTTGGAAGCAGAGTTAAGTAAGGGCTATTGTTGGGAAAGTATTGGTAGCCATCCACCTGAAGCATTTGCTTTGTTATGAGGGAAAGTGACAATTTCTCCTTCACGTTGGTTCGCAGTGAAGTAGAAATCTTCCCAGGCGGGAAGGCCTTGAAGAAAAACCAAATCCATTTTGCATGGGGAGATTTCTTTATGCTTCAGGAAACTCATAATTGTGTTTCTCTTGGCTTACTCCTGAGCACTCCCAACACAGTTTTTATTGCCGGGGCTGTGTGTGTGTGTGTGTGTGTGTGTGTCTGTGTGTGTGAGAGAGAGAGATAGAGAGAGATAGAGAGAGAGAGAGAGAGAGACAGAGAGAGACAGAGACAGAGACAGAGACAGAGAGAGAAGAAACCTAGGGACCAGAACAAAGAGGCGAAATTAGAGCATCTGTATCAACATAGGATTAGACCTGATCAGTGGCTCTCAACTGTGGACAATTTTGCCCCTCTAGGGGACATTTGGCAATGTCTGGAGACAATTTTGGTCACTACTGGGCAGGGGTGGGAGGTGAGGGGGTGGTGCTATTGTCATCTAGTGGGTAGAAGCCAGGGATGCTGCTAAACATCCTTCAGTGCACAGGACAGCCCCACCCACTCCAACACAGAACGCTCCAGCCCCAAACGCCAATGTCAGTCGTGCCAAGGTTGAGATCAATGCCAAACCTCCTTCCAGCCCCCTAGGTACTCAATGCCACTAAACTGCACACGTTAAAACTCTACGGTGGGTGAATGTTACATGTGACCTCAATAACCACCCAGCGGTGTTCTGGGGATGCCTTCCCTACGTCTCTTTGAACGAGATGAAGATGGACGGATCGTGCCGTGGTGGGTGGCACGTGTCCAGCGCCTCATACACGCCGCAAACATAGTGTGGGTGAGGTGGTCTCGCCTGGCCTGCTGGGCGTGAAGAACCGGATGGAACCGAAAGGGACCTAAATAAGCACTTTTTGTGTCTTGTTAAAAATGAGAGCCACTTTTAAGAGCCACCTGCTCAAGAAGCCTTTCACCCCTGGAGTAGGGAGTGAGCAAATCTCCAGCTTGCAGCTAGCTGTCTTTCATGCCTTCCCGGACTGAGGAAGGGGCTAAAGATTAAATGTTTATATTCCCTCCCCAAATTCATACATTAAAATCGAATCCCCGATGTGATGGCATTAGGAGGTGGGGCCTTTAGGAAGTGATTAGGTCATAAGGGTAGAGCCCTCGTGAGTGGAGTTAGTGCCCTTACAAATACAGACCCCCCAGAAAGCTCCGTCACACACTGTCCTCCAGGTGAGAGGACACAGCTGCAAGGCAGTCCGTGAACCGGACGTGGCGGCACACACAGCCTTCAGAACCGGGAGAAAGAAATCCCTGCCGTTTACAAGCCACCCGGGCTGTGGTCTCCTGCTGTATGGCAGCTTGCACTGACTCAGGCAAAGGGGCCACACAGACAGACGGGGAGGAAACACACGAGTTAAGAAAAGCCTGGTTGGTCCCTTCCTCTGCTCGTTGTTTGCCTATTTCCCCAATTCATCTCTGAGACCCAGATTATGGCGGGTGCATCGTTCCATTCTCCCACCCTGGGGACCACCGGGAAAAAGCTGTCAAGTGGGAACCGCGACGAGACAAAGTCTAAATGAGAATGGTCAGCGCTGCGATCACCGAGGTCTTTAAAACAGGGCTCCACTGTTTCCGACGTCTTCCCCTTTTAAACATACGGAACACCCATGGGACTGAATGCAGTTGGGAGCTTACAAATAATTCTAGAGGGGAAGATAGGAACTGTTTAACGAGATTGTCCTAGATGTAAACCCTTTCCCTATTGATCCGTGGGGCAAGATTTTCATTTTTCTGCTCCTGGATTCACACACACACACACACACACACACACACACACACACACGGATATATGCACTAGAGAGACAGAGAGAATTTTGTTTTACAGAAATGAGATCTTGCTACATACATTTTCCTGGAGCTCATTTTCCTCCCTCAATAATACCTCGAAGAAGACTGTTATTGTTCTAATTTATTCGTTTTCAATGGCTCCATAACATGTCACAGTAGATGAACATTTATTCGTCTATTCATTCGACTATTCTTCTACTGATGGGTCCTCACTATTTTTTTTCTTTTTTTTTTTTATGGCACATATGTCTTTGTATACTGGGGTTTTTATTTCTATTGGATAGAGAGGCCTAGGAGTCGGACTGCTGGGTAAAAGCATACGAGTGTTTTAAATTTGAATAGAGGCTATCTAATTTTTTTTTTTTCCCAAAAGGGTGGGACACTCAGCAGGTCCACCGGCAGCATCTGAGATGACTCTGTTCTCTGCACGAAATTAAAAGGCTTTTTTAATGGACCGGTGCTTTTAATGTGGTCATGCTGGTTTTTGTTTCTGCTGTTTCAGGAAGGTGGGATCGACCGTGAATGGTTCTCCCCAGCCGGGCTGACGTCTAAGAAGTGAGGAGGTACAGCAGAGGCAAAGCGCCTGGCCCAGCCTACACCCGTCACCGACGGCATTGTCGGGGTGCTGCCAGTCCGCAATAATTGCACCTAATTCCCGTCGCTTCAGATATGATCTGAAACTCTCAAGTCCTTTCCTCAAAGCAGGAAAAGCAAGAAGGCTAATCAAACGGTAGCATCGGGAACCAACGGGCTAAACCGAGAGATGGGCGGGCGACTGCGACCAAGAATCCAGCTGATGGTATTTTTCAGTTTGACGATTTCAAAGGTTTACGACACACACACGATTCAGTCTGCGCAGTGGTCTCTGTGGATGAACGGCGGACGCTTTCGGCAACTACGGATTGAATGAGAGGCTTCGAGGGGCTGGGCAGGTGCGGTAGACGCCAGGCCCCCAGCGTTGGGCGGTGAATATGACCCACAGGGTCTCTGTGGTCACGGCACACACAGAAACACAGAATCAAATCACTGCCCTCAAGTTAGCCCATAATACTTGCTTGGACCCTATTAGGAGGGCTCATCTTAGGGGCCAGCAAAAACACACCTGTATGTAGCCAAATCACCGAGTTAATCTCTGGACAGTTATTTAGCTGAGAGGGCGTTGGGGTCGGCAGACTGACGCGGATTCTGTTTCTGAGGAGCTGGGAGGGGCAGCATTATCGGAAACGGGACTTCTCCCAGCAGATCTTTTTTTTTTTTTTTTTTTAGCTTTATTGACATACAATTGGCAAATACAATTGTGAGATATTTAAAGTGTACACTCTGATGACTCAACATGTGTGTTGTGAAAGGTTTCCCCTATCCAGTTAGTTAACACACCCATCACCTCACCTATTGACCTTTTCTGTGTGTGACAATGACATTGATGTCCTACTTATAGCAAATTTCAATTATACTACACAGTGTTATCAACACAGTGTTATCATGTCATATACTAGATCTGCAGACCTAATTCATCTGGTAACTGATAGTTTGTACCTACCTGTTTTACCAAACTCTCCTTATAGCCCTCGCCCTCCAGACCCTGGCAACCACTTCTCTACTCTGTTCCTATGAGTTCGACTTCTTACTTTTTTTTTTCTGGATTCCACATCTAAGTGATGCCATGCGGTATCTATCTTTATTTCACTGAGCATAGTGGCTTTAAGATCCGTCTATGTTGTCACGAATGGCAAATGGCCGGATTTCCTTCTTTTTCATGATTGAATAATATTCCATTTTTTACAAGTAGCACATGTTTACCCACTCGTCCACTGGTGAGCACTTAGGTTGTTTCCATGTCTTCGCTCTTGTGAATAATGCTGCAGTGAACGTGAGGGCGCAGTTGCCTCTTCAATATTCTGTTTTTATTTCCTTTGGATGTACACCCACAAGTGGACTGCTAGATCATACGATAGTTCTGATTTTACTAGTAGACCTTAAAGCCCCCTGAAGGCAGGCACTGGATACATCTTACTCACAGTGACTCTAATTCTCAAGAGCTTAGCACAATGCCTGGCATATAAGAGCCCGTCAGTAAATATGTATTGAAAGGATGATCCAAGTGCAATTCCCAGGTCAAATATGCTGTTTCATGTCTGTCTTCACAGGTGCTGTTCCCTCTGCCTGGCATGCTGTTCCCCCCAATCAGTGATGAACTACCATGAACCTTCTCAAGTGACTTCTAGGCCTCTTTCTCTCCCAGATCTCAGAACCTCCCCTCAGTGCTACCACTTGGTCCTAGTATAGATTTGTGTTATTATATGGATTATAAAATAATTATAAATTTTATATAATTATAAAATTATAAAATAATTAGAATATAATTCATATAATAATGCAAATGTATTTTAAAAATTTCTTCTTTTTTATTCTACCTTTTAAAAATAATTCAACAACACATTTTTTTATCGTGGTAAAATACAGGTATCATAAAATCTGCCATCTTAGCCATTTCTAAGAGTACCGTTCAGCAGTATTAAGTATATTTTCATTTTTCAGGTGAAGAAACTAGCTAGGCAACTGGCTAGAAAGTAGCAGAGGGAGGACTGGGACACAGACAGAGACCCCTTCAAGGCTGGGGTCTGGGTCTTTTTAAGACATCCCTGTACCTCCGAAGCTGGCACACAGCAGGGGCTCGACCATGTTGCATATATGACTAGTGAAGAAATGAATGGACTGGATGGTATGCATCCTTGGAGGAGCTTTGTGAGGGGCACTTCCCAAAGGGCAACACTAAAAGAGCCTCCACCTGCGCTGATCTCCAACCTGCAAGCTCACCCAGGTAGCAGGTGACTCATACGAGTGAACCAAACAGACCCCACGTCCCCTGACATGAGAACCGAGGGGAAGGAAACAGAGAAGAAAAAAGTTAGTCCGTGGACCCTGTTCTTCCCTCCTGTCTTCACCTGTTGAAATCCTGCATAGCCTTTACGACCACAGCAAACACTCCTCCTCCTGGCTGTCCCACTGGAGGCCCCCAGGAAAAACCAATCTCTTCTTCTCGCTGTGTTTGTTTCGTTGCACTGGCATTATAAATTATGATGCTCTTCACATCTGTGTCCCCAAATCTGTAAACCCCTTGAGAATAGGGGCCGTGTCTTAGTTCACCTCTAACCTCTGCGGCATCCAGCACTGGGCCAGGAGTAGCAGACAATGTCGAGGAACATTTAGAGTCAGTGGGGGCCAAGGACAGGCTCCAGCTCTGCCACGCACACTAGCTTTGCGACCTTCGGAAAGTTTCTTAACCTCCCTAGGCCTCAGTTTTCCCATCCATAAAAGGAGACTACGAATTCCGCTGACCGAATAGACTTGTTATGAGAATTTAATAAGCTCCAGTTCACAGCCAGAAGTCATTAGTTACTATTATTATTAATCAGCGTTTAATAATTCAACGGAGACCAAGGATATGCACAATGGATTTTTCCCTTCGATGAACTCCTAAGAAGGAAGTGCTTGCAAAAATGAAACTTAATTTTAAAAAAAAAACTTAAAGTTGTGAACAAGCACAAAGAAATGTAAATATTTGGGTTTGTTCAAAGTACGTAGCAGATCCTATCGTAGCCATCATCTTCACAGTCCTGCTATTATTAATTCCCGCAGTAAATCACACGGCCATTGCCCAGACTGTCACATCTCCTACATCACATCCCAGGGCTGGGTCTCCCAGCAGGTAGCCCGCAGCACCTCTCCTCCTTGTCACTCACACCTTTTACACTCCAGGAAATTCCTATCTCCGACCCCAAATGAGATCAGTGAGGAAGGAACCAGCAAGTACAGCGAAGGGCCAGTGACAATGATTGCTGCATGTCCTCTACGGCCTTATTCTTCCTTCAAGTATGACCTTTTTTAAAAAATAAATAAATAAACAGCTCACGTTAGTCTTGAGCTTAACAATCGTCAGCAGCTTCTCCTGACATGTTAATAAAACATGTACATTTTTTTTTTTAACCATGACCTAGAAGACCCTACCCCATCAGGGTCCTCTCTCACTCATCTCCTCTCTCTTCCTTGACTCTCTGGGTCCCAGTCACTCTGACCATCTGTCTCTTCCTCTAACACACCAAGAAAGAGCCTTTGTATTTGCTGCCTGGATTCCCTGACATTTACACGGCAAAACGTCACCTCCTTAGAAAAGCATTTCTTGACCACCAGATGGGAAATAACCCTCCCTATTAATGTCCCTGTAACACGTATTATCTGAACTACATTATTTGTTTGCTTGGGTGATACCTTCACTCCCAGCCAATTCCCACTTTCTCCACGGGGACAGGAACCTTGTCCATCTTGTATCACACCCTGCAGCCTCGAGAACACGGCCTGGCATTTCGAAAGCACTCGATATCTATTTATTGAAAGAATAAATGGGGGTAGGGGAGCAGATTACAGTTACTTTTTCATGTTTTATATTTATATTTCAGAAGAATTTGAATGTTTCATAAAGTGCATGTACTGCTTCAGTAACAAGAGAAATAATGCCAAAACGAAATAAAACTGAAATGATAAAATTAGCATATTTAATCAAACGGATGAAAGGAACACAAAACCTTTCTCAAGAATCTATTAGGTAGATTGCCAGCAATTCATATTAGTTTAGTCTCCATGCTTTTATTTTTTTTTTTCAGGTTTATTAAACCTGAAACACTGGCCAGTTTGATGACCTGCTTGCAAATCAGTACACACCCTGGGACTTTTAAGTAATAGTCATTTCCCTTGGGTTCATAGTAAGATTGCTGTTTGAGCTTTCCACGTTATAAACAATCTCCTACTCGCAGCACATATATTTCTATCTCGGTGCCTTTGCCAATTCTGTGACCTCTCATGGCATTGATGGAAGTGACCCCCCTCACGTCCCCTGTCCAAAATCTGGAGCATCCTTTAAGGCACATTCAAATCCATCAAGAACTGGCCATGACCACTGACAACTATGCTTTTGAAAAGCTCTGCGCTTTGTCAAAAGACACCTTGTCTTTGTGTCTCCCTCAATTCGTTACAGTCGGTTGCAAGCGATATTTTGCTCTATCTAACCGCACTGAAATGTCACTATACATTTTCCAACTGAGTAAAAAAAAAAAAAAAAAAAAATCACCGCTAGCAGAACAATGTAGTCCACGGCAGATGGGAGCAACTGCTTGGATTCTTTCTCAAATGAGAAAATACCGGGTAGTTTTCGAGGGTTCAGAAACTCACCCCCCCCACACACACACACATTCCCATAAGGAAGACGAGGGTATATGTGCAAATCATTATCTGGAATTTACAAAAAAAAAAAAAAAAAAATGGAGGCAAGGGAAAACTGACCGGCAAGCTTGGAATAACCTAATCCTGTTGGGTACCATCCGCTTATGTCTCGTTATGACAGCCATTCAGCACTGATGGAGCGCTTACATTGTGCCAGGCACTGGGCTAAATGCATCACATACATCATCTCCTTTAATACGCCCAATGGCCCAACGTGATCATTACTGATTATTATCCTGTTGGAAGAGGTCATCGAGAAGACGTGACCACGGGCTGACCGGAGAGCTGGACCCAGACTATCAGAGGCTCCTCCCCCGGCCCCTGTCCTTGGAATGTGCCTTCTGCCCGCTCTTCCTGCACCAAAGGGGTTTCAAGGCTGCAGCCTTGAGAGGGTGAGGTGTTGTTCTACCATCTGGATGGAATACGTGACTAAACCCCATTAAGGCCTCTGTGTAAACTTTTGAGGTACTGGCGGGTGGGTACAGAGATCTACTCATCGTGTGGCCCCCAAAACCAGCCCTGACTGTAAGTTCCCTTGCTTATTACACCTGCCACCCACCAATCTGCCTCTTTCTTCGGTCTCTCCTCGTCCTCCGTGTACTGGGGCCAGTTTCAGATTTCACCTAGGGAGCTCCCAAGGTTCCCAAACAACATATTCCCATTTTACAGATGGTGCGACTGATGCACAGAGAGCTACAGCGATTTTCCCAGGGTGACAAAGTGTTAGAGCTGGTTTGGATCCATTTCACCTGCTTTCCAAACCCCCCATTCTTGGCTACTCTTCCACACATATCTTCTACCTAAAAGCTAAAGTTAAAAATAGAAATTAATAAAACCTCAACTCAAAATGACCAGTTCCACAATCTTTTCCCCCTTTTCTCAATTTTTTTTTTTAAGTAACGCTTAGTGGGTGCTCAACAGAAAATATTTTAAAATGTGCAGAAGTTAAACAGAGCGTGCCTTCTTTTTAACGGTCTCTCTTTTTCTCCAGCATTTCACGCACTGTGGACGTTGACCTGACAGCGCTGATGCCACAGAATCAAGAGTACTAATCTTCACACTTCATTAATAAATAAATGGAGGCCCCAGATGGTACGAGATGGATCCCCAGAC